>JAQGAR010000090.1:0-25817 GCA_034697865.1 Oribatida sp. | reverse complement strand
AATGTGGCCAACACAGAAATATAATGAGAGAGAGAGAGAGAGAGAGAGAGAGAGAGAGAGAGAGAGAGAGAGAGAGAGAGAGAGAGAGAGAGAGATGTTTACTTTCGATTGATTTCTGAATCAATAAAACGAAAATTTCTGACAAAAGATGAAGTAAAAGGTGTTAACATTTCTTCATTAAGACATCACTCAATTGTGAGAAGACTTTCTTTTTTATTTATTTCTGAAACACTGCGTAGAAGTATTGGAAATGCGGTCTTTCCATAAAATTAAAGACAATGAAATTGAATATCTTTTTAATATATAATTTGGAAAATCAATTTCCACATATAAAAGCCCATTGAGAATAATGACATTTTTCACTTAGAATCTCCTTATATCTAACTGTCGTCTTATTTCTCAATTCTATCTGAATTTTAACGATTTTTCATTATTATTATTAAGATTAAAAAGTGAACCAATACTACAATCTTTGCCATTGATATGACACGAGAAAAGTCAGTGAAGCGATACATCTTTACTTATACTGATTTTGGCTTTAAAAATGTTATCTCTTTTTGTCATATTATTTGATATCTAAAAATAAATGCGAAGGCATTCCGCAAAACCAAAAAACAGAAATTGATTTGTTTGATTGCTTTCACTTTTCTCATTCTGTTCTTCGATCAGTTTCTTTTTCAAATTATTTTTCTATTCCATCAAAACATCAAAGAGTGAGCCTTGATCCGTTCTCTCTCTCTCTCTCCCATCGTTTTTCAATTTCTGTGTTCTTTCAGTACTTTTCTTTTGGGTTCTAAAAAAGGATATCAAAAAAACTTTGATTTCATGACTTATGTTACAAATTACTATTGCCTTCAAATGTATAGAATTTAATGGTGTATTACAACAATTGCATTATTTTTGCGGAATATTTTTGGCAGTTTCTCCTCCAGAGTGTCAGTCGTTATCATCCAAACAAAAACATAACATTATTTTGTTTTAAATTTTTTCTTCAAAAGTGTTTCCGTGTAATGAAATTTCATACGAGTATTAAAATGAATAGCACTCATGTGTCTCATGTGAAACAAAATTGTATTAAAATTTTATAAATTCTGTAAATTTTCTTGAATTTCATTTTACTTTACAATAGTTATGAATAAAACTGATTTCAGAGAATTTAAACAAAGTTTCATTTTCGCCATAAATTCAAATGATTCTTAACTTAAACTAAATTTTGATAACTTGATTATGCGATTCATAATTGAATTTAATGCAGAGTTATGTCAACTGAATTCTATACCATTTTAGACAAATTGGGGTTATTTTAAATGAATTCATTCAAAATTCATGTAAAACTTTGTTAATTGAGTTAAATTCTCGGCGATTGACTTTATTTTCACTTTAATTCCATTTGAATTAATGAATAATTTAATTGTCAGACAAATTGTTTGATTAATAATATCCAACAAAAGCAATGAATACAGAAATAGTTTGAGAGTTGATTCATAGTTTGATAGTTCATTTTGGTCTTATGGTTCATCTTTGATGTTCGCATTCATATTCGAGTGAATCAAATATTTATTCGCATCTCTTTTGCTTTCGATATAAAAACGAATCATAAAAAGCGAAATATTTTATTCAAATATTTTATTTATCTAATTATGGAAAACTTTATTCGAATCGAGTGCTCATTAAAAGTCCATTTATGAGTACTTCAGGAGAACAGAGAATTTGATTTTCTCTTTTTGAGCCGTTTCTCCTCCAATCGAACCTTTATATTGCAATCCCTGAAGAGATTTTTGTTTTAAGCAGATCTCAATACCAAAGCAATTCGTTTGCCTTCGACTCTGTTATGCTTTCAATATTGTGATGTCTTTAAAAGCGTTTCCAAACCATTGGTAGTTCTAAGACTAAATCATAACATCGATAGAGGAGCGGTGTGTTCGCCGACTCGTTCTATGCATTCTCTCATTACCCCAGAGATTGTTACATAAGTTCTGCTAAAAGTATGTTTTGTTTTCTCTATAAATATTAAGAGTTTGTCTACAAAACACTCTCTCAGTGCTAAACCTTATTCCAAATGCATTACTCATAAAATACTAAGAATACAATTCTCTATTATACAGAGAGCGAGAGAGAGAGAGATCAAACAGAAATAAACCTGAAAGAGTAGAGTCAAATATATTTGAACAGTTAGTTTTTGGGCGCTGATAGAGAAGACATTCATAAATAAAACAAATTATATTTGGTTTTGGTATCTCTGAAAGACTGAGAGAGAGCACAGATATCTGTG
The DNA here is from genome assembly GCA_034697865.1 of Oribatida sp. Taxonomy (NCBI): domain Eukaryota; kingdom Metazoa; phylum Arthropoda; class Arachnida; order Sarcoptiformes; species Oribatida sp. The sequence goes on along the minus strand of JAQGAR010000090.1, from coordinate 23,545 downwards.
AGGCCTGCGATAAAAATTAATTAAAACCATATTTCAAAGGGTATTCCGATTTTTATATTCCAAACTAAAACTATTCAAAATTCACATTATTTTTATAGATATGTTTATATTAACGATAACTACTTTATATGACTTTACTCTGACTTTATTACAGATATGAGTTTAGACAACGAGTTCTCGGGTTTGTTCGTTACGACTACAGAACTCATAGATTTACTCTTTTATTAGCATTTGTTCCTCATTTATATGAGTTATTCGAATATGACTTCTGGTATGGAAAGCCTTCTCAATAATATATTAGTGTAATTATTAAGTCAATGTATTTCATAACTGGTGTTACTTCTCATCCGCACACCATTTGGTTTAATATAAGTTTGTAATTTCTCTTCTACTCTGTTATTAATCAAATGATTAATTTATTATTGTATCTAATGAACGAAAAGTGTTAGCACATCTCAAATACACAGACTGACAGAGCTTGGACTTGAATTAAGTAGGTGTGTACGGAGCCAGAGGTAAGGGTTCATTGATAGCCTATGATAGGCCGTTAATGAAGGGTTAATAACAGACAAATCTTAATAAATCTAATTTATTGGAAATCTTGTTCTCAATTATAGGGAAGTTGTGTTCGCAAACGGATATAATTTTTAATTTTTACAACATTTCAATAATACATTGAACTGAAGAATCGACTGACTGTTCCCTCATTTAAGAGCAAAGAGATTGTCATTTGTTTTGATGGCTTAATTCAAATATGAAAAATCTCCAAACGATTTATCGATTCATACAAATGACTGCGAAATAGTTTTATTATAAAACAATATGTGAAAGAATAAACGAGTTTTCTATTAGTTTTTTAGGCAAATAATCATTTTTTATTCTGTGCTTCAGATTTCCCCTCTCGCCGGCGCTATCGCTCATTCGACTGATGTGTTGTCTATTGATCTGCGCGACCGTAAAATATTTTAAATATAAGCCATCGAAAAGATTAATGAACACAACATTCATAAATAATTAAGAGCCTCTCTATCTTTACCTTGGAGTGCCAATAATCCTGTGCTCAAAATCCCTTTTATGAAGTTTTTATTTGAAAGGAGAGGCAACAAAACAGATGCGCTGTAAAAATGAACGATTTTCATAAACAGCGCACAAAACTCAGTAATTTTGTGATAACATAACAATTTCGCCGAACTTTAATTTTCTCTCTTTTTTAATGTATTGAATTTGAGTCCTATAGGCACTGATGTCATCCTATGTGACGGAAATGACCCGAAAATTACCGCCTCTCAACTTTTCTCCATCTCATGTAAAGAAATATCGAATTTATTCCAAATAAGAAGTTCTATAAATATTTCAGAAAATTTTGAATATTTTTTAATACATTTTGAAGAAATGAATCTTCAATTCTATAAAATCTATAAAATATTCGTTTTATTTTTGAAGTACTGCCACTTCTTCCACTTCTTCCAATAACTGAAGGTTAGGTCCATTTTATCGATCGGACACTAAGTATTTCATAGATTTAATATAACTTTTACACAAATAAAATCCAATTTAATGTCACTCAAAGAGTCAATTATTTTCAATTTCTTTTCTGTTATTCCAAACAAATAGAGTTCGGAAGAAAAACATTCGTTTTCGTCAGTCAACTGACTCTCACCTATTGATCCACTTTTAGCGCTCCCTTTCTATTATTCAAACCGTTTTTTGGACAAAAAATTTCTGATAAACAAAAAACGAATTTTGAATTCTCTATTCATTCATCTTTTGTTCAGAAGAGACAGAAGTATTTGAAAAATTATATTCCGAGTCATCGAAGTTATGAATTGAACGATAATTTTGAGAACTAATAATTCATCAAAAAGTAGAGATCGCATATACAGTTTGGAGAGGGAATGGGAGCGAAGAAATTGAGAAATGAATGGATGGATGAGTGAACTATTTAGAAGAGATGCTCTCCTGAGCACAAGTTGTATGAATTGAAAAGACGGCGAGAATTCCAAAGTGATCGATGAAAATTATAGTTTCTTCAGTTATTCCTAATAAGAATTTTTTTTGAAAATACATTTTTCTCTTAAAATATTTTTGAATTCAAGTGAAAAAATGTTGTGTGAAATGAATGACAGTTTCAGTTATTAGCCATTTATTCGTTGTTTTCACATCTAATTTGTATTTCCGAACATTTCTTTAAAACTTTATTACATTTTTCCATTTTTTGATGAGAACACAGTTTTTCCATTTTTGGAAATTTCTATATATTTGTAGAGAATTTAATATCAAATATGAAAACCATTTGAGCAAAACTTTTCGAGTCATGACTCGACTGTCATATGAATGTGCAAAATAATATTATATATTCACATTTCATTCCGTTTCTCAAATATCAACAGATATTTTCTCTCTCTTTTCGAGAAAATAATGAAAATTTTCACTTTATTTGCATTTCATTCCAATAGAGACACAAATAGAATGAAATTAGAAGCGAATCGACTGAGAAATAGATTACAATTAAGTCTTTCTTTCTTTTGCTTAATTTTATTAATATTAATAATCGCTATATTTTATTATTTCTTATGGTTTTCCGATATTCTCTTTATATAATGACATATATATCCCATATATCCGATCATTACTTTCTCTGCATTTATGAAAATATAAGAACTCTTTTGCGTTAATAATAATCCAATAGATTTGAATGAATGGCTCTCAAAGAGATCAGGTATTAACTAACGCTATATTTTATGGACTATTCAGAGTGAAATATGATTAGTGGCAAGATCATTATAGACGAAAATAGATGAAACAGCTGTCACTGAATAGACAAATGATTTAATGTTGAAACTAACTTAACAACTGATTTAATTTAATTCTAAATTGGAAGGGATTTCTACTAAAACATAGAAAACAGAAAATAGTGTTATTAAAGAAGAAGTGCATCAAATACTAACACAAACTCAAGACTAATGCTCTAAGAATATGTGGAAAATTCCTGTATGATGGATCGATGTTCTTGGTGATTTCTAATAATTGTGGAGCCTAATTCTGAGGCTCAGTTATGGCAAAGTTCTAACTATTGGAGAACTGTTGTCTAACGAAACAGAATTTGATTGCGAATTCCCTAATCAATAGACACACATTTCTGTCTACTCTACAAAACACTTACGCAAAGCAATAGTCAATTATAACTTAATTTAGACATTTTTGCATTCAGTCGATGTTCTGTTCAATATTGAAGTAGCTCTCCATTCCTCTGCAAATCTATGCATAACCTTTCCTGTGCTGGAAACCAACAAAATGCCTTCAGTCCTACACATCAAAAGCGCTCACTCTTTATTGCCTTTTCCTAAATATATAAAAGATATTCGGTTTCCTTCTCTGCGAACATTTCAGGAAAAGTCATTTTTATATGATTTCACTTAATATGAATATAATTAACTTATAATTCTTTATTGAAAGGTTTGGCGCTTGGATTGAGTCCAAAAACGTCATTTTTATGAACTTTGTCTTTAATATCTTTGAATAATCCAAATATTTTTCAAATCAATCATTTTTGTGCCAAAACAGAGACATATTTGATTCAAAACAAAAGGAAATTCAAATATCTTTAACCGATATCTTAATATTTGAGAACATAATAAGAAAAATATTTTCATACATTAGTTGTTTTATTGATGAAAGCCGTGAATATGAAAACTGGATTCGCATATTGAATGACTACTATGTTTGGGTAATTGACAAATCAATATTCAATACACGCCTATCCCTTAACCAACTCTTATAATATTATTCTGTTTGTTATCGAAACACAATTTATTATATCGTCTGAAAAGGAATTTATTTTTTCTTCAAAAGAGAAAAATTATTATCAATTACTCGAAAGAATTGCATTAAATTTGTTGCAAACATTTCAAGTGAATCGAATGAAATTGAATTTCTGGAAATTTGATGGCAAACCATATCTTATCATTCAGTTTAGACAATGATTTATGAATACACAATGTATTTTGCGTTGAGTTATGCTGTGCTGAGTGACAAATTTCATTGTAATATTTAGGCGAAACACAGCAAATCAATTGAAAATTCATTTATCTTTGCCTTAATTCTTGGCTTACATTTTATTCTGATAGTAATCTACTTATTTGTTTGCTATCGAAAGCTCTTTACAATGTTATGTGTGTATTAAATAAATTGGTTCATGCAATCAATTGTCAAACAATGCATTCTTTGATAATCCGGTTCTTTTCATTAAAGATTATTGAGAAAATTACGAAAGAGTTTCATATAAACCAACAAAATGTGCACAAATTTTTGAATATATTAATTGGTTTTAATCTGAATCTGTCGCTCAAATGTGAGCTAAAAATGCGTTTTTGATTACGAAAAGAATGCTTTTTGTTGTCTTATCTTAAAAATCAATTTGCAATTCATTTCAATCCATATGTTCTCTAAGTTTAACAGATATTTTAAGATTTAAATCTTGAAAACTGTGTGAAAACCAATTTTCTTATTTGAGAAAAGAGGAGAAAATAATGTTGGAAACAAAAACTTCCTGAAAGCGATGTTAAATTTCTGACAGATTTCTATTTGAAAGAAAAGTTTTAGTTTTAGAAAAAGATTGATTCATAATCGATGCCATATATGACTAATTGTAAAGCAATTCATTCAAATCCTACTTTACGTTAGGTATCGATCGATAACTTACTTTTGTTGCTCCGAATAAAACCTAATAAAAAACAGGACATTCTCTCCCCTTTCCTTTTCAGACAATAATCTTATTGAAAACTACTTTTGAAATATTTTTAATTAAATTTTAGGACTAAAAGTAAAATTCCATTCATTTCGGAGAATATTCTTAGAAAACAAGAGAATCGATTCGAGAAATAAATTCTTATTCTCCCGAAGACATCATTATCTGAATCAACGAAAGTTTTACTCTAATTCTTTCGGAATTGAATTTGAATTTTTCTCTTATGTTCTGTTTGTCTCTCATTTGGTATTTAATCCAAATCTCCTATAATTTGGACATTTTTGAGCAATTAGTAGAGTATTTAATGATCACAAATACTGGTAAATAAGGAGCTCTGCATCCAATCAGACGATAGTCAGCGTTGTTAGAAACAGAAGAAAAAGTTAATTAAGCGCTTAGGCTTTGCACCGGTGTATCCTCTTTGCGAAAGACGTTTCTTATTCTACATTTTGGGTTCATTTGTGTTTTCTTTTTATTTATTACCGTTTAGTGTTTCGAATGAAAATAATTAAGGCTTAAATAAAAGTGAAAATAGAGCACAGAATAGCATCGGTTGAATAAAGGAGATCGCCATTTATTTCTCCATCAATCGGAGCGTAGAGCAGGTGCTCCGGTCTTCTCTTTCAACATTAAGAATAATTAAGTTTTCTATTGAACTGTTAATTAATCGGAGGAAAAAATTAAGACCAAAATTGTATACAAATTATGCAATTTTTTGTTGCATTCATTAAAAGTCGACTAAATTTGAATATTAAGAGTTGTTTTGCATTTGATTTATGCGAAAAGAAAACTTAGTTTAGACTGAAGTTAGACATTAAATATGAGCTCAAAAAAACTTAAATTCAAAATCAATTTTTCTCTTCTCTTCTGAGACTATAATACGTAAATAATTGGGAAATAAAATCAGAGATTTTGCCATTTTTTGTTGTATTATGTATTTTAGAGACAGCAAAAACGATCTGGTGCTCTGGTTAGGGACAGACGGGCAAACAGTTGGGTGTAATGATGCATAGATAGAGTTCACAACATTATTGCCTGTCTTCCCTCTCTATCAAACTATGCTCTTTTGAATCACTACTTTATGTGGATTTTATTCGAATCTGTATTAGTATTGCTCTTATTTTTTGTCAATTTCTTCTTTTGGTTCTCCCACTCCTTCTCTCTTCTCATTCATTTCTGAGTTCTGACATCAAAAGTGTTTTTCCATTCGTTTCTTTATATTTTTCTATTTTCTTATGACTTGAAGAGAGCCTCCACTCTGAGGCACTCCATAACTGTTACTCTAACGACGAGTTCTCTTTATTAATGTATTTTTCTCATTTGGTTTCATATAACAAACATTCAGAGCACTGACTCTAAGCCCAGTCCTTCACTTAATTCGCATTTTTCTCTTAGCTCTCAGTTATGGATCGCTGGAAACCCTCAGTCATAAGGTTCAGAACTTCAGACAAAATATTCTGTGCACAAGAAATAACTTTTACTGACTCCTGGTTTGTCTTTCACTCTATACTAGTGTCTATTTTTAATCCTTTAATCAGTTGCGCCCAGAATTCCCCTCCTTTCCCATCGAGAGCTACAGAAATGAGTTTAAGTTTTGTTTTTATTTGTTTCTCCGACAGAAACTCAAAAATTAAGTATTCGCTAATTTATTAGTTTTTGGTTCTCAGAGACTAATCTTTTTGATGACTGTTTGCCACTAAAGAGATGCGAGAAAAACAGGGAATCAGTCGTTCATATGTTTGAGCGGAGAGACAGACAAAGCTATAGTGGCATCCAATTAAAGTAATGCACGCATTCTTATGCTTAACATTTTGAGTGCAATTTCAAACATGTGCTCCAACACAGAATCGGGTAATTTTCATAAAGAATTTTATATACACCGGCACTACAGTGCATGAGACCGAATAAATATTAGTGTGCAAAAAAGGACAGCCACATTAATTTTATGTATATTTAACGAAACTCGTCTTTGTTAAGCGCAAGGTTTGCTATTTAGAGGATAGACAGACATTGCGAGTGATGTGACTATAAATTTGAATAAAATTTTACTCTCAGACACGGAATATTGTCTGATCCAAACTTCTGACCAATGGTTACAACACTTTTAACAATTATTATCACTTCATTTGAGAGACAATCGTGGAATTGCATTCAGGGTTTCCAATTCAAACCACTTCTTGCATGATAACAAACTTTTCAAATTACAATTTCCATAATTATAATTCACAGGATATTCAAATTTGAGTCTCACTTTTCATTTCTCTAAATGAAAATGATTTGCATTTTGAAAATATTTTTTCGTCTTTTGTGTTATAATGAATGCCTTTTAAGAAAAGTTAAAAATTCACGAATTCATTAAAAACCCCTTTAGTTATGAAAAGCGAAAATTCAATTGAAGGTCGATATGATCTTTCATTGCATTAACTTTTTGTTTGGATGATTCAGACAATCAATTAGTTCCACTTCCTCTACAACTACCTGTGCGCTAACACTTGAATCAAATCAGGTATTTTCCTGTGCCTCTGCATTGGAGTCGGGATCGCTTAATTAGATTTGATTGAATGGCTCAGGTATGCCAGTACTAGTTCTAGTAGGTAGAAGAACAGACTCTTCACTACAATAAGGTGTAACACTGATATACACTCCTCTGCTCCGATCGATATGAGGAAAGGTAATTTTATTTGCTAAAACATAAGTTTTGGTAACGTTGTATTTGATTCGTAGTTTTAAACAAACTTCATTTAAAACGTTTAAAAATATGGATTTTATGCTCGAATAGATTTGAACATTGTGACCGAATATCTTGAAAATAAAGTAGCTCGATTAGAAAAATAATCTCTTTTTTATTGATTAGTTTGAATTTGATATAAAACAAAGAATGAATTGATCCAAAGCTAATGTTTAAAACATAGCGATAACGTTTGATGGTAAAGTTGTGATAGACGTTATTAATGGCGCCTCTATTGGCAGTCAGGCTGTGCCGAATCCACTGCTGATAGCAACAGAATCTGGTTTTCCGATGCGATATTCAGACCTTCAGTTCAGTCTCGTTCAGACCTTTGAAGTGTAGATACAAACCATTGCTCTTCGGTTAACGCAGTCATTACATTGAAATCATAACACTGTTGTGAAACAAGTTTTGTTTGTTTGAAGCACTTCTCATATACTGAGCAGTCATTGAATTATTTAACGTTAGTTTAATAAATATAAATGATTTGTAAAATACTAATTAAAGTGCTGTCAAATAATTAGACTTTTAAATAAACTTTTGACTCAAACTAAATATATTTGTGTTTAATATTTATGTGAATATCGGAGCAAAAGATAAAAAACAGTTGACTTTTGTTTACTTAAAGCCTAAGACTTTTTGAGTTCACATTTGAATACTGAAAACAAGTGAATCGTTTGAATAAATTTTGTCGAAAAACTAATATTCAAGAAATAGTTTTTCAATTTGGTCTGGAATTTGATTTTGTCGGAGACCTCCAAAGAAAACTCTTGAATTCAAAAGAAGTCTTTGTTCAGAAGAGTTCTTTTAACGCAAATTTGGACTCAATTTTGATTTGAAATTTATTGTGATTTAAATATTCTGAGGAAAAGAAGTTTTCGTTCAAAGATTTCAAAATCAATTCAATCATCGATTGAATGAATAAATGCATTCATAACTGATATTTGCATTAAACTCTTCTTTTAGTCAAAAAGTTATTTAATCAAAAGAAAAGACTATAATTTGCAGACTTTTAAACTTTAAATGTTTGGAGAAATGGCTCAACTGTTTAACTGAAGAAGTCTTGGGATCCGCTCTCATTTGAATACATTATATAAGGACTGAACGGAAGTTCGCATCAAATCGTAAGTTAATAATCGTTTGCTTGACTTAAAATCGACTCAATTATAGTCTAATTTAGTTTTACATCAATTGCTTAGAATATATCTAAAGATTTATATCAAGTAATTATCGTTTTATTTACTTCTTCTCCGGTTATTAGTGATTCGGTCTTATCTTTGCTCTCAATTTTGAGCACAGAATTCATTCACACAAATAGTAAATAAAAATAAATTCAATTTTTTCCATATATCTCTCACTTCAAACTAAATAGAAATCTGAGCCCAAACTTGTGTTTAATTTTCTTGTATTTCAATTTCAAACTCAAACCCAACTCTTAAGCAAAGATTTTTGAACTCATTTAAGAATAAACTTATTTTTCTTTCGCTTTGATTTTTAACTTAATATTCACTCTATTTATAGGATTTGATGAATAATTTTCTTTTTATTGAATTTGTTTGATATTTATTTTCAAATCTTATAAATAGTGTTATATAAATGTATATATTATTTCTGGTTTTATTTGTTTTATAACTTCTCTGTTCACTAATTAAAAAGTTATTTTGATTTCAGACACTTGTAATGAAAAAAAGTTATTACTTTTCTCTATAATTACGAATCTTTTTTTCAGGTTTGGATTTGAATAAATTTTGTGTTTTGTTTTTATATTTGTTATTAGTTTATATTTGTATATCTATTGCTGTTACTCTTATTTTTCTTTTTTTAAATGTATTTTCGTTGTGTTTAATCCATTAGTATATCCATTGTATAGCCGTTTGGGTTTACGGGCTTTTAGTTTAGGTCTGAGTCTGTCCTACGAATACCAAAGACTAGTTTTATTGAATTTTAGTCGAAAGAGATGAACACAAACTGAATACTAATTCGGTGTTTAATATAATATAATAATAATATAATAGATAAGCGCCAAAAAACTCAAATATAAATTCAATGAATTAGAACTGAGTCTCTTTTTCTCTTATGGATGTGATCTGAAAGAGAGTGTCCGCAAAATAGTCTGTCGAAGCCATTAGTCATTTCATGTGTTGACCAAAATTCTGGTTTATTTGTCGGTTTATTTATTTATCTGTTTATTTGTCTCCACGTTTTTGACATTCAGTCGACGTGTTTTGTGAACCATTTCTGTGAGAAACTGATCGGAATTTTATTACCGAATTAGCGCTCATTTCAATTCACTCATATCTGTGTTTCTTATCCATTTATTCTGCAAATTATACAAGTATCTATCCAAGATAGTTTAAATGTCGAGGTTACTGAACTTCTACAATTGCCAGACTTATGGGCAATCGATACATTGTTTGACCAACCCTGGTTATTGATTTTAGATACTATTGATGTACTTTTAGGAGTAGTAGAGTTCACTTCGATATTAATTCTATGGAAATATCGTTTTGGTGTTTATTATTGTTATATAAATTGTTGTTTGCCTTTGAATTAATACATTATAAGAGAATTGAGAAGTTTTTACGTTTATTATAATCTCTTTCTTCGACTAATGTTTGTTCAAATATAAGACTCTTTTGTTTATTTAGTTTTCTATTATTTTTTCAGTTCTCACAGTTTTTCTTTGCATTAGTTTTTGTCTGCGAATCATTTGTTGTGTTTGTTATAAATGACTTTTTTCTGTGACTTCTTTTGCTTTGCTATGCATTCAATCATTTTATTGAATATATTCTTTGTATTATTGATTGCTTTGGTTTAATACATTTTTTTGTGTTTTATATCGTCTGATGTTATTCTTAAATGTAGTTCTCCTAAGAAATGAATACCTCATTGCATTCATTGTATGATAAGCTGAAAAACTGCTGTTTAGCACTGTCTTCATGCATGTGTGTTGTGTTAGCAATAATGGGATTATTCCTCAATTATTATGTATTGAGTCTTAAATCTTGTCATAATATTTATGCCTTTTTCTTAGTCGTCAAACCCATCAGAATAAGTATTTTTTCTGTTCATAATTTCTTTTGAAACTCGTTTAACATAAATATTATTATATTATTGTATTTTCTAATTATTTGCATAAATATATGTTTTGGTTTTCACCAAATAACAGCTCAGAACAGTTTGACAGACAGACCAGAAGAATAACTTATCTGTGATACCGATGGCTAAACACTAATGTATGAGACATACAATTGAATACATTTAGATGTTTGGCCCCAAAAACTGTCGGCTCAGGTATTTGTGGGCACTTTTGGCGCTCATATGACTCTCGTTTAGCATATCATTGCAGTGGTCTTCTGTGGCAAACAATTTAATTTAGATTTTCCTCTCCTTTCACTTCTATGCCATTCTCTCGGGAGAGCCTCTGAGAGAACCTCTCTTTTTGGCGATACTCTACACACAAATGAGTCTCTTTTTTGCTGTCAGAGTAGGCGTTCCGAGAGCTCAGAAGTCTTAACAAAGTTTAAACTCTGAAGTCCGAGAATGGCTTTACTTTACTCTTATGTGTTGTTATATCGTATTTGGGCTTATTTTCTGACTGTTCTCAGCCGTACTTCAAATTTCAGTGATTGCTGTTTGAAAAGAACCAAAAATTTCTTTCTTTTGGCTCTTTTCTGTCTCTCCCCCTCTGCTCTCAAATAGTTAATGTGATCCTTTCTAAGTTAGTTCTAACAGACCACTCAAGTGGCGGAACCAATATCTCGACCCTTACTCCAACATGTTTTCAAATATTTGCTCAAATTCTTAATTGATTTCAGTTTTTTCTCCTAATTTATTAAATTTATTGATTTTTTCAGAGGAAATAATTTTGAACTGATTTGCAAAGAAATTTTGATCGATTTGCGATTTTTGTTTGTATATTATGGGAATATTTCCTATGTTTTTGTCAGCTTATTATCAAATTCTGGTCTTTTTCTGTTTAATCGATTATCGAATAATATTGGAAATGTATAATATGTGAGCACATGTTTATGTAATATGTGTGTCCACACATTTGTTGCTCAAATCTCAATTCTCTCGCTGTTTATTATTATGTGTGTCTGAGATCTACACCACTGTTGAGTGCATTCATTCGTTGATCTCTTTTATATTCAATCTGTTCGGTCCTATGTTTGGAGTTTTGGATCTTCATATTATATGCTGAGCACTAGTTTACAGCACTTTTTCACTTAGACTTACTTTTCAGGACCCAGTCTTTCACTGTTTGCGTCAGTAATTCATTGTAAGCGCAAAAAGTTCTTTATATAAATGCAATTTCATTCACCGAAAAACGTTTCATTTGCTCTCATTGGGGGGTATTTTACCAATTTTTGAATTCATGCTGTGCTCAAAATGGTTTTCATTGGCACTCATATACTCATAGTCTATGACTGCACTCAAAAAAGAGATTTTTCTCCTCTCTTACATTTCTCCTCTATTTTAATGTTATATTTCACTCAACATTCAAATTAAAGTTCTCTTCGCGTCTTTCAATCTGTTTGGCCTCTAATCGAGTCATTCATTGCTTTTAAAATATTTGAATAATTATTTTCTAATTCTTTGTTATTTACTTCACTCTCTCTCTCTCTTTCGCTAAAGAAGTTATAAATTTGTTTGAATTACTTTTTTATTTCATTTTTATTTCAGACTTTTAGTCGTTTTTATAATTTTCTTTCTAACTGTTTCGTCATTTACTCAGGTTTTCGATTATTTTCCTTTTTTTTGTTCAAAATTATAAATAAAAATTCAAATTTCACTGCTCTATGGATTGAATGAAAAGCCTTTCCCCCAATTTTGAGCCCGAATTTACATTTATATAAAATTGTATTTATTTTTCGTTAGTCTTTTCCTCAGAAAAATTTCATTTCCTTTTTCTTGAATAGCATTTAAATGTTAACGACTTTACTCTGAATTCAAATTAAGTTGAATTTTGATTTTGTTTTCAAATGTCTTAACTTTTGTTTCAAAATCGTTTTCTCGGGATTTTAAGGACTTATTTGGGAAATATATAAATCTTGATATTCGGGAAAATATTTTTGATTGAATTTTAGTCAAACTCTTGATTTTGTCGACTCATTTCTTTACGTGAGTTTTTGGACAAAACATATGCGTTGTGAACATTGCAAAGAATTTGTTTTCTCACCAAACCTTTTAAGCAAATGAAAAAAAGTCAATTATCATTCATCAAATGCTATCCGCCTTTTGTTTCTTTGCGTTTTCCACTGTTTTTTGCTCTTTATTTATGTCTCCTATTTTATGATTTGAATGCTTTTGAATTTATTATCATTACATGTATTATAGTTTTCCTTATTTTTCTGTCTCCAAAATTTGCATTTATTTTCGTATCTCTGTTCAGATGATCGCTATTTTCCGTCTCTTCTCTTCTTTTTCATCTTTAATATCAATAAATAATTTGTTTTTCCATTTTTATGATTTATTGCAAACATTTTGTGTTGCGTTCGACCACTACTACTGTTTTTGGCTCTCTCTCGCTCTCTCTCGTCATTTTTTATATTCTTGTGTTTTATACTTCTTTTCTTTTGGTAATTGGCTTTCGTTCCAACACTTATTGTCATCAGTTTTATTGACATCGAAAATATTGCTGTCATTTCTTTGTTCGCACATTTTTCTCGAGTAAAGTCAGCTTTTGTTTTATCCGTACGACCAATAAATTTCTCCATTCATTTACAACAAGTTTTCTTCTTCTTTATACTTGGCTTTCATTTCTATCTTTTCTGTGATAATAGTTTTTGGCGAAACTTCTATTCGAAACTTTTCAATCATTAAATTTCTCGGAAATTAATTTTCTTTAAAACTGTGTCCATTGAAACAGATTGTGAAGCAAACAATTTTTGTATTCTTTATGTTTTCGTAGGTTTTATACGACAAACGTTTCATTAATTTTTGTTAACAAAAGCGAAATTCGGTTTTTTATTGAGTTAAGCGATTCTTTTCTTTCAAAGAGAAATAGTGTTTCATTTTTGCCGTTTTCTCGTCTGAAAAATCAAAAGAATAGCAAAATATTGTATTTGTGAGAACACACAAAACTAATCAATTTTATAGCATTTATAGCAGTTATGGTCGCTATTATATAATGTCGAGTCTTTCAGATTAAATAGAGTGCAAACTCTTGCTATGAATACCCACTCTGTTGCCATTCCTCAGCTGCTCATCCTTGGCTCCCTCTCTTTCTATCTCTCCTCTCCTCCCATACGTGTTAGTGTTTAGTTATCCATTTCTGATGCCATTCCCCGCACAATGACAGCCACCGAAACAGATTTTTGACAGAAGCAGATGATGGCATATGTTCGCTAAATTCAATGCCTATCCCCTCCATCTCACTCAATGTTATTCCTCATCCATAGCCACAAATGTGTTTCCGAAATAAAGTTTTTTCTCACTTTTAGTTAAACCGTCAAAAGATCAAAACCCGAAAGATATGCTCATCCATAAACAGACAGTTAGTCTGAGACGACATAAAACAGTACCGAAACGTCTCTTACATAACTTTAACTATTAGTTTATGAGGCGTTAAGTCTTCAAACATTTTCTTAGAAAATTTTTATGCGTTTTTATTTTTCACTCATTATAATTGTTAACATTTTTTCTTTCTTTTTCTCGGAATTTACTGTTATTTCTGCCCATTATTTGTGTTCATTGTTTTCATTTCACTTAATTTTATTTTTATTTTCTTTAATTTTCAATTGACACGAATGTTGCGCTCCTTTTTATAATTTAATATTGTTTTGTCTGCAAATTATGTTATAAAATAGAAATCGAATGCATTATAACTATATTAAGGTTTATATGTTCATAAAAATGTATGTTTTTGACTGTTTTCGACACAAATGTTTTTCAATTTTTCTCTTCTCTTTATTTCATTTATGTCTTTTGCAGAGAAACTGTTCTTTTCTTTTGGTTATTACAGTTTCGATGTTCTCTTAGTTTTTCAATTTTTATTCCCTTGTTTTGAAAATTTCAATTTTCCTGATTGTATGCTCTGGTCTGTTGTCTGGGCTTATGGTTGTCTGAAGAATAATTTTTTTCTTTACGATTCTTAGATGAGAGTCAGAACATAATAATGAGGGCATTCGGCGAACAGTTGATTGAATTGAACGGATATTTTGGGGTCTTTAATGGCAACCACTTCTTCGATAGTAATGTTTGAGTTGTGTTAAGGTCTTTGTTGAACACATTGCCATTTGTGTGATTATCTCTTATCCAGTTCTGACACATTTGTGGCCATTTGCTGCGATGTTTGGCCGACACGAGTCACTAACTATTCTATCGCCAAATTCTCTCTGTTTTTGTTGTGTATGTTTTGGACCAAATGCCAAATCATAACACAATCTCTGACTTTAGCCAAACACACACTTCGGTACTCATTCACTCGACTGACTGTCTGTATATTTTAAGACCATTTTATATTGGTTTCAGAGATCTGGTAGTTTTGATAATATAAGTGCTATTTTTCTGGTAATGTTCTATTTTTTCTCACTCTTCCCTTTGGTTTTGTAGACTTGTGTTCAATCACTACAAAGACTACTAAAACTTAATGGTTTTTCTCGACTCTCAGTAATAACTTATTATTATATTATACATAATATCATTATATTTGCGAATATATAACGTTATGATAGAGTAGATATATATTGAAAATAAATGTATTTCATATAAAAATTCATTTTCATTTTTTCTCATTTATTTTACTCGACTCTGTTTTTTTCAGATTTCACGGTCGGAAAAGTTTATGCAAACAATCGCTAATCTAATAGATTGGAGGACTGGTATCGTTGCCATCACTAATGATATTTACTGTAAGTATGAAAGCATTTTTGCAATGAATAATCATCAGATTAGGTCTCTTTGAAACATTGGATCCATTTTTTAAATTATAAGACTTTATTCTCTCATTTTTGGCTGCATTTATGCAAAGCTATTATTCTATTCAGACATAACTTAATTTTGGAAATTTTTCTTTCCTTTCGGTAATTGATTTGGTGTTGTGTTCGCCACTCATTTGCCTTTCATTTCATAATATTCTTTATGTTATTTAATGTTTTAAAAGTAAATTTAATGATAACTTTTAAGAGATATTGATATGAAAAATAGGTTTGGAACTAATGCCAACACTCAGTACAGTATGTCTTATGTCTAAATATCATTGAAAATTGAATTTATTAGTTAAACGAATCGATAAAATTACTTAATTTAATGTCGAAATGTGTTCGTCTCATGTGATCGTTTGCAGTAATTTTTCTGTTGGCCTAACATTACATTACTTTCCGAATGTAATTTCGTTTAATGTCTGTATATTTCTCTTATTCTATGCCTTAAATACATTTCTGTTTCTCAACTTTTAATGTTTAACCAAAGTTTTCGCCGAATCGCTCGAAATTTGCAGAAATATTCTCCGTTTTGTGCACTCATTCGTTCATTTATTTATTTAATTGATGCCATCATTAGTGCGAAACTTTTTTTAAGCAAAAATTCTTTTATTTCTTTGTATTTATATTTGAAGTTAAATTAGTTTTATTATACATTTCTTTTCGGTCTGTGATTAAACTTTTCGTTCGTTTCATATTTTATTCAATTTTTTCTCATCTCATCTCAGATACAAAATTAATAGTTTGTAGTGTTTTCAGAGAATCTCATTATTTTTTGATTTGGTGGCCATCCCTTTCCAGAGTTCATATCCTTGTATACAGTTTATTGATAGTGAGAGTGTGAGGCCTTCCAACTAATATTATTTATGCCCAAACATAACAACTTTGAGAGACTGAACGCTGGGTCTCATATCCAATAGGTTTTGCTTTCCAAGAGAAAGTGAACGAACGCTTCTCTCTCTCTCTCTCCCTCCCTCTCTCTTCTTATTCTTATGGTTGTGTTTTGCTGTCAATTTCTGATGCATTTGGCTTTGAGTGCAAATGAAGAGACGACGTGACCAACATTCGCAATTAGGTCTACATCACAGTTTGATTTCGTTGATTATATGAGCCAATAGTGGCGTAATATCTATGCAAAACTCAATCCCGAATGCATTCCTAACCAATACTTTATCTCCTTTTCTCTTGGGATTTGATTTTTTTCGTGAATTTCAATTTTTAATGTCTTTATTCACTAGTATTTCATTGGACTCTACTTTCTATTCGCATTATATATTTTCAAATGCATATCAAAATTGATTTTTCGCTCAGAATTAAATATTTTGTTCGTTATCTCCTATCTGTTCAATGAAGTTATCGATTGTGTGCGAAATGTATGCAATTTTTGCGCTATTTTTCGTAGATTAGACTCAGCTCTCGATTGGGCTCAAATTGTAATTCAAATGAATACGATTTTAATTTGAGAAAATTATAATAAATGAATGACTTTTTATCGCTTAATTTCATTTTATCTCTAATTTTAATGACCGGTTACGCCACTGCTTTGCCTCTTCGCTCAGGTATTCTCCAATTTATTGCCCTTTGGTTTATGCAATAGT
Organism: Oribatida sp.; assembly: GCA_034697865.1. Taxonomy (NCBI): domain Eukaryota; kingdom Metazoa; phylum Arthropoda; class Arachnida; order Sarcoptiformes; species Oribatida sp. The sequence goes on along the minus strand of JAQGAR010000090.1, from coordinate 6,547 downwards.
TTTCTGGTTTTGTATTTTAATTTTTGAAGACCTCTTCGCTTATATTTTATGCGATCTCTTCGATCACTAGATTTTCTGATATTTTATTTTCGGCGAAAATTTTAATCATTTGCCAGTCTTTCGGTGTTTTGTAAGTTATTGGCGTTTAAAGGTATAAAAGATGAATAAATAGTGCAATCATTCTCTCAGTGCTCTTCTGAGTCTACTCTAAATCATGTTATTTTGGGTGTGTTTTGGTTTTGATCTCTCGGCGCTCACTCTCTCCTCTCCTCTGTTACCTTCACTTTAACGTCTCTTAGATTTTTTTAATTTAATAGTTGGATATCACAACGTTTTACACAATTTTCGTGTTTCGTCTCTATTGTGAGGAATAGCTTAGTATATAAGGTCTGTGCCTTATATGAGATATTTTATAAAATACTATTAGTATCTGATAGACATATGATTAGATTTTTTCCTGTGATTTATTTATTGTATTTTTTCTTTCGCTTTCATTTCACTCAAACACTTTTCAATCAAATTATTTTTTTTCAAAAAACCTCTTTTTCTTTAGTTTTTTTCTTTCGTTTTATCATTTATTATGTTTCACTTAAATCGCAAAATAAATATAATAAATAGACTTTACTTTTAAACAATTGATTACTTCTGTGCTTTAAAATAACTATTGAATCAAACTATTGAATAGTTTTCGTGAAAAGCCTTTCAGTAGTATTCTCTCTGTATTTCTTATACCCAAAAGCTTTTGGCTTTAAAAATATTATTGACTTAAAGGAGAAAATCTGTTTTTGTTATTCAGTTGTTTATTGTTTTCTTCGATAACACACATCGAAGTTAATTTGAGTATTCATTTAAAGCCGCCATAAAATGAAGTTCAGGTTTGAGTATAGCTTTAAAACAATTGCAAACATATTTCTCACTCTCTTTTGTCTTTCTCTGGAATTACAAACAAATATTTGTTTCGTTTCGCTCTTTTTGTTGGTTCGCTCAGCCGTTGTTTTGTAGAAAAACCTTTTTGGCACTTAAGTGTGAAAACAGTCTTCCACTATACATAAGGGACAGGTATTATATTTATTGCACACAACACACAACTTTTTTATTATCACTTTTCCGCTAATGTTTTGTCGACCAATTAATATGAAAAAAGTTGTGAAAATTGTTTCCATTTTGGGTGTGAATTGACTCTTGGCTTTAACTATGCGATTAAACCATTTTTTTGTATGTGTTATTGAAAACGTGTTACATAATATGGGAGTCCTTTCTCTTGAGCCATGAATTATCAAACCTGACTATAAATTAACAATTTTTTGATTGCATTAACTCTATCTCTGTTCGTATGTTATGATGAGTTTCTTTTGCCAATAGTGGGGTGACTCTAATCTTTCATTAATACTGGAATATTGATTGTCTTTTGGTGTATATGAGTGTCAGTAATGATAAAATTATTTTCCAGTAGTTATCTCCAGTCAAGTCCTAGCAATACGTTTCACATCAATAATGAATTTTTTTGTTGAGTAAGTCATCAATTGATGCCATTATATACCACTTTAGATACTAATGTTTTTGTACAGAAGTCCTCTGTTTTAATCAAACTCTTCAAACAATTGCTGTTATATTCAAAGGGCATTTAAGTGCAATCGTTAAGCACTTTAATGATTTAGCAGAAAAAATAATTGTGGTAATTCTCGTTATGTTATACGATGTTCTCATCTTTAAAACACACTAATTATCGTCACTACGAACTGAATTCTCAAAAATTCTTATTTTTCGTAAATAATTCCGAAATGTATTTAAAATTCTAATTAAAAACCTTTTTATGGCTCCGGAAAAACAAGAAAAATATAACGAATTAAAGACATGAAAAACTTCATTAACTAAAAGTTAGTTAACTCGGAGAGGTAATAGCCGTAGCCATGTTTGAGTTGCGAGACCACCACCACCTCTACCCCACTTACGCCGCTTTCTTTTTGTGATATCTGCAATGTTGGAGCCCTTGATTGCAAGCCCTACCCATTGCTTAACTATTAGCTATGAGTGCGTAACGTTATTATAAAGTATTGAATATTTCTTTTTGCTCTGACTCTGGCCTTAGGATAACCTCTAAAACATTGCTTTTCGTTTAGTTATCTGAGAGTTCGAATACATTAATCAAAATAATTAAATCACTAAAAGAGAGACATTTATATGAATATAGTGTAGTGCTGTGAAGGACGGCTCCAAAGCAAACAATTGATTTATGCAAATCAAGTAAAAGTAATGTTAATTAGCTTTTATTTGTTGATTTGAATCAAAAATAAGTTTGAAGTGTTCTGCAAATAATGCGATTCCAATGCTATTCAATGGGTTTTATGCGTTCATTCATTTAAATTCTCGTTTTTGCGATCATTTATTGTGAGAATGATTGCCATCGCCTTTGCTCTGACTAAACCTTTATCAGTGCCTTCCCTCTCGACAACTCATAATATTGTCGTCTGAAATGAGTTGAGATCAGACTTTGCACAGTATTTGTTGGCGTTTGCAATTCAAGTGAGAGCCAAGTGTTGAAGGGCTGACTGGCTCTACACAAATCGATTGGCTTCGCGAGTGTTTCAGTAAACACTTGACTAGAAATTGGACAATATTTTCACTCAATATATTTTACCTGATGTTTGCTGTGCCAGCGCTAAGGCAAGACATTCTTCAAGCTTTTCCATTAAATCAGTCATGGAATAGCTTTTCGCTAGATCATTCAATTCCACATAAATATCTTTTTCCCATTTCCTTCAAATAGTATTTCTATCGATTCATTGCAATTGTTTTTTATAGCATTCGCTTTGTTTTTATGCATTTGCAAAGACTTGTTGTGATTCCTGTTTTATTGAATAATTGATGAGTCATTCCCTTCGTTTCGGTAACCGTTGTGTTTATGAATTAATTATAACTATTAGTACTATTTTATTATCGGTTTGTTCTCCGAATGACCCCAACATTCCCTCTCTTGGATTTCTATTATCTCCTTTAGTTGTTTGGTGCAAATGTTAGCATTATTTGCATACAAAGAGTCCACTTCCATAAGGATCTCATGGAAACGATAGCGGCGTCGCCCATATGTGTGTCTATACTTCGCAGATGAAAGTCTTGTTTGACTCAATATTGCGATATAACTGCAAATAACAGTTAATCTATTATTTGATTGGTTATATTCTCTCCCTCTCCGATCTATTTGATGTGTTCGGCACTTATTTTGCATTCAAACACAGTATTATCGGGTAAATAAAGGACTGGTTAGACATGAAAATCGCCATTTCTTGTGATTTCTTGCTATGACTTATCTATGGATCGCATCTCATATTTTATAACTGATATTTTGCGGCATTTTCTGCACGAACTTCGCTCCGAATCATATGAAAGACTCGTTTATATGTTGTGTTAAAAACGTTATCGTGATTTCGGGCTTACCATTCAATTGGTTTTAAGTTTCCGAACCACTGGTGCTCTTTGACCTCAATCCACACAACAAATACCCTTATATTCTGTCCTCTACTCATTCAATGATGAAATCATTGTTTTCTGAATATCTCTGTTCTTAACTGAAAAATACTTTTCCTTAAAAATGAAATTTATTTAAATATATTTATCAAAAGATTTTCATTTCCCACAGTTTTCGCATTCATTAAAAATATTTGGCTTTTCTTTTCAATCCTAATAAATGTTGCATTTTATGTGTGATTTATGGCTTTCACTCTTAATTTCCTCGCTATTAAATCAATTATCATTTTTTATTAGCCTTTAAGAACTCTTTCTTTCACTTTACAAAGAATTCTCTTTTGATTTATTGAATTTGTTTTCAATGAAATAAATAATTAATAATATTATTGAGTTTTAGGCTTTGATTGCTTACTCTTATAGTTAAGTCTTTCGATTGAGTCTGCATTTCGTGTTCAGAATGTGTGAGACTTTGGATGAAATAATTGTTCCTATTATGACCCCTATTATGATCACTTCCATACCTCTTTCTCCTCCTTAATATCAATTTTTCACGATATGTCCTCATATCGAAGCAATTATTTCTGATTTTCAATCATTTTTAACAAAAATTTAATTTATCTTTCAATTGAATACTAGTTTAGTTAAGAAATTAATCAAATAATGAAATGAAAAATCTGTTGATTTTCTTAAATTATATTAGTTTAGAATTATTAATTGTAATTATTATTATTTTTCGCTTTCCGTTCAATAAATCAAATGAAAGGTTTTTTTCAATTCTCAGAAACACTTTTATGACTGGACTCAACAGTTCTGACGCCTTCTCTTTGCTCAGAATTTTTTAATGTTCACTCGTTTAAAACTACAACTGAGAACTTGTCTCAAAAGAATTATTATTGTTTTTATGTTAAATAATTATATGTTTGGGCGAAGTCGTAGTCCCTCTCTGTATATGTGCTGTGGGTACGAATGTAATGGACTTTTGTGTTAAGAATTTTCGTGTAAAACATTCATAACATTAGTGTCACAAATATTATGTAAGAACTGAATGAGTTATGTTTATGTATGCGATGTGTTGGCACTGTTCGCCAAAGACACGACTTTGTGCACACAGTTAGGGATCTGTAAGTAGTCTTAATTTACGCCATTTCTATGTATGAATTGGTTTTTGTCACAACTTTTGTCAAATATTTTCTCTCCACTCCTTTTCGACCCAATGTTTGCAAAACAATTTTCCCGACTGTTTCTACTTTGAATAGATTTGAACCCAAATAGTCTGACATATTTTTGCGCAAATAAGTTATCAATATTTCACATATGCTTTGAATGAATTGACACTTATTTATATACAAATGATTTCGATTCGACTGATTTTGCATTGAAAATCAATCGGATGAAAATATTCCGATTTTTCGATTTCACTTCTCTTTGGATTTGTTGAATGCATTCGTTTGACTGTATTTGCATTATTCGCGCTCTCAGTATAAAAGACAGACTTCTGTTTAGACTGAGATAACAAATGTTTTTTAAGTTTTATTCGAGACTTTATTAGGAAATAGAATGCTTTTATTCGTTGAAAATATTTATCATTTCTGTTCTGTCGAGTATTAACGTATCGGAGAAGAGAAGCGCTATTGTATTAAATGGGGAGCGCATACTTTTGCAGGTATTCCTCACTTTATACTCATAACAATTGAGTTTTGCTATTCTATTGTATGGAAGTGTTGGCGAATAGCAATTAGAATACTTTTGGCATATTATATAAGTTTAGCCAAATTGAAATTATATCGATCTGTGTTTTGCCTGCACTCACACATGCAGTGGTAGTACCAGAGTCTATGCCATCTGTATATTATGCAAATTTTGACGCCAATCACTACTATTATTAGAATTATTATTGGAGTTAATTTATTACAACACTTTACTGTTTTCAACTGATATTAAAGTCAGTTATTAAGAGAGCCTTCGGTCCAAATGCTAATTACATCTACCGTTTCAATCGATCCGAACAGACATTCCGTTTTGCATTCAAATAAACATTTGTCAGAATATTTTTCTCGTTATCTGACAAACACTTCAGTGAATGAACTTTCAATGAATTGGTTTGCAGAACGAAAAACAGATATTTTGATTCTGATTAATATCTCTTTTGCATAATATATATCGGAATTTGAATCAATGCAAACCTATTTTGAATAAGTATTTCATGTGATGTATTAATATAGCAAAGAATTGATTAATTATTTAAATTATTTTCTACTTTTGTACGAATAAATCATTTTTTAAATCATTCTTTTCTGATATTTATATTAAATTTATTCTCTTTTCTCATAAGTTTGAGAAATATTTTTTCGGTTAAAATATATTTTCTCTTTTTTTGTGAAATCGATTTCCAATCGCAACACAATTAGAAACGTTTGGCAAAAGAAGTATTACTGGAAAGGCGTTCAGAGCCATAATCTGTAATCAATACGACGATAGCGGATCTATTGATTTCTTTTCTTGAGCTCAGCTTAACTTTGAACGACTTTAAACTTTTGAGCCGAAGATATAATTTCTTTTTTGACTCAATCGTTTGGCTCTTTTTTATTTTTATAATTATCGTTAATAATACATATGTTTAACTCTAAACTAATTTTTATTTTATTTATAACATCCAATACTCTTATATTGATGGCATGTATTGCAGAAAAATAATTATATGTCGAGTAATAGACACTTAGATTTGTAGCTTTTGGTAGTGTCTCCTCTCCTCTCCTCTTCGATACATATTCGAGGCTCTCTTTAAATGATTTTGGGCTCAAAAAACTTTGCATTGAAAGCATCACTCAAAACAGGTTCGCTCTAAAATATGAACGGCGACTTTTAAGGCCCTACCCATCTGTTGGCTGGCGCTGACCTTTTCTCCGCAAATAAGTCCAGAAGCGATGATGTTTTGGTGGCGATGGCGTTCCTCTCTCTTTGCCGCTCGGCTCACTCTATGGCCTTCCACTATTCCCTCTGCTCTCAGTTCACTCAAGTGTAATGCTTTGCAATAAAGAGACGGCATTTTGTCTAATATTTTAAAATCACTCGTGAATAGCAA
>JAQGAR010000089.1:0-25898 GCA_034697865.1 Oribatida sp. | reverse complement strand
AAATTACTAACATGGTCGATTAATTTAAACTTATGATCAATTCCCTCGAAGGGGAATTCTATGCTTTTTTAAAAAGGTTTTTATACTAATGAAAATTTTTAAAAATCTAAAGTTTATTCAACTCTTTTTCAAATCTAAACCATTGAGTTTGACAAAAGGCTTTCCAGCACGACTTCCTGTTGGCTTTCCCCTTATGCTTGACTCATAATTTTGATTACTATACCCCGAGTGCTGTCCAAAAAAGTTTCGGTTAATTTATTTGATGAGTCGTCGACTTTAATATCTGTCGGCTTTTCATTGAATGCAACGAACAATAGTTTAGTAATTATTGTAAAAACAGATACTAACGATTCATATCCAGGGTAATTGACGTCGAAGAAGCCGCTGTTATGTTATTATTAACAGCCTGACACATTAGCACTGATAATAAATGGTGTCGAGAGAGTGGAGATATTGTTAATTGATTTGTTGTCACTAATAGACAGATCCAGAGAACAGATCAAAATTAGTTCAAATTTGTTGAAATTGAATGACGTTTCCGAATGAAAATTTAAATTAACGCAAATTACTGATTATTTGGGATAAGGTTTATCTAGAAATCTAAATTACTCGATGAAAGTCCATTTTAATTAGAATAAGTGCATTAGCCTGGTTCAAAGAGTACGTAAATGTGTTCAAGGTTATTTGTGTACAATGAGTTCATGACAGGAATGAAATTAACAGTTATTCTAAATATTTGTCAAGTTTATCTCATTAGGATTCTTATCTTTAAAAAAAACTATTTTTATAACAACAGTTTCATTACTATCCTAGGATCAATAGATTTAGATTTAAATTCTGTTATTACGTGCTTATTCAAAATTATAGTTTGAATATTGACCACGCCCATTTTTGATGAATGAGAGGTAACATTTGAGGTAATCCCCTATGAATCGGTAAAACTTGAATTGGAAACACTTCAACAAATCTTTTGAGACTACGTACTCTTTGAATGGGACTATAATTTGAAAACAATATCTTGAAGTATAGAAAAATGATTCAAACTTAAGCTCGAAATAAAAATTTAATAGATTTGGATTCTTATGTCTGAACTATACCTTCTCTGTCATCGAATTCGAACGTGTCATCAATAATGGCATAATCTCTCCACCAACTCAGGGATGGACGTGGTTTGCCTTCAAATATACAACACATTCAGTTATATAAAGTCACGAATGTATATAAAAGAGTCGAATCGCAAAAATTGGAATTTGTTTGCTCTGAATTACACTCTCCATAATAAAATTGCACTGCTCATTTACCTTATTATTACTTGACAGCTTTAATCTCAAAAACATCAATTGTCATGGCTCATTTGGAACGTTCAAAAATATCTGAGATGTATCATGTTAACAAATCACTGTTATCTTTAATATTTTAAGTATTCTTGTGTTTAATGGATTGAATCCAGAACATCTCTTGTTTTAATCAATTCGAATTTTTGCCGGTAAATAAGCAGTACTCAAATAATTAGCTGGAACACTTATTCTGTTCATTGGATGAACATTTTCCCCCCAATCAATGTAATTAAGCGAAATATATTTGAGATTAATTTCGGAGCCAAACAAACATTAATTATTTTAATGCTATTTATTCTATAATTACCTTTAAGTACATATAATTAGACTTTCGTTTTGAGTATAGATATAATGCACTGAATTTTCATTAAATCTTTCTTTTTTGGGCAATGAATTAAAGTTATGAATAATTTAGTGCAGAATCACAGTCTATATTTGGACCGTAAGAGAAATATCACACAGCCTTCTATCGGTGGCCAAATCTCTACAAATATTGTTGTTATGGTTTTTTTTAAACAAAAGTTATAAAAAAGTCTATATGAATGCAACTTTTGTTATAAGCACAGTTAACCTTGATTCAATATAATTTCATAGATATTTTGCAAAAGGTTAGTTTAAAATTAATCTTGGTTAAACTTATAGCTAGCACTTTTCCATAAAATTCTCCGAATAACAATATTATCTATCAACTGAGAAATCAATCAAAATTAAATTTAATAAAAATAAATTAGCAACCTTGTCACTAAATCTCCTAGAGAAAATCAATTAAGTAAACTTTGCCTCTCCTAACTTCTAATTTTTTGAGTAACTTTCATTAAAAGCTTGAGCATGGTGAATTAGGTTCAAGAATAAATGGACAGTGATATCAATTGGCGAATGTGATTGATTATAATATGAGGATAGGAATTAACTTGATATATTTATTTGCACAGTTAATTGAATGTTTACCTCCACGAGTAGAGCACTTGAGTGTGAGTTCGTCGCCCTCATTGAACGGCCCGACAATACCATTGAGCTCATTATCGTTAATATCATATATTTTCGGGTCTTTTGGAGGAACTGTTGGATTATGGAGTAGTCGTGAAGGCGAGCGCAGACGGAAACGGCATAAGAATACAAATCGAGTTATTATAATATAATTTCTTTTTGGTCTCATTTGGATTCAAGCGTTAAATACCTATAACTTTGAGCGCTATAACTGTGTTAACAGTTCTGCCTTTTTTGAAGTCAACGCGGCACCGGTAGTCTCCCGCGTCCTTTGACTCAATCGGCTCTATTTGCAGATATGCCGGACGTGAATGGGTATTGAAATAAGCGCGACCTGTGCTCAACACAATACATACGTCAAACAGAATCAGAATTACATTTATCTTATTTCTTATCGGATTTAACTGTTATTCAAATGTCTAGACTTTAAGAACACAAATTCAGACATACCTTCCAGAAATGGCGACGACAGAAGCCTTCCTCGATCCATACTCCCTGGACACATTAATTGGAGGAAATTCAATTTTAAAATTTGCCTAATTCTTGAATTTAATATCAGTTGAACTCATTTCGCATAAATATTTAAATATCTTAATATACTCGGCTATCCAAATAATTTATTAATCCTTGCTTCAATTTCTTGTTTAGATATCATCATCAAAATTATCAAGGGCTTACTTTAGAATCAATAAAATGTAAAACATTCCTTCCATTAATCGTGAATTTGCCTAGTTAATTTAATAAATTGACAGATGCTGCAGTGTGTTTGAATAAACAAGAACCCAAGGGTGAAATATTGAACTTGTTAGATCCTAATTTTTAACATTTGAATAAATTTAAAAATATAAATAAATTATATTTAAAAATGTATCTACCCTATTTTAATTTTTACCTCCTGAATTAGACATGACTTGTATAGAAAAGTACCTAGCATGCATTTCCAATTTCCTTAGAGAAAGGGATATAATGATTGGTTTGAAAAATTGTTTCGATTTTTTTCATCACTTTATTTGATGAAAGACTTAAAACAAACCAAAAAATTGTGTTTCAAATACTGAACCGAAATAATACGATTCGAGTGATTAATAGAAATATTTTGGTCTTAAGGTCTGAACCAATGATTTTCTTTCAACAAATTTATTTAATTAAAGATTAGAGAGATTTTGACTCTTGGCTCACACACTAAATGGTCTGAGCGGTCATTTCAAGTCAAAAGAGTCTCTCATTTTTCATAATTTCTGCTTATTTTTTATAGTTCTCTGTAATAACATGTTTTCAAAATCACAAAACATTTATTTTACTTTTCATTCCGTTCTCTTATTCTGTGCTCTGACTTTGGCTCTGAGCTCTAACTATGTGTGTATTCAATCATTCATTTTCTTTCTATGAAAAAAATATTTTTGTACAAAAAGAGGAAATGGCTTTTTGGTTAAATTTCTTCAAGAATAGAGCTCCGGAAAATATGTCCCAATAATGACTGTCCACTTTTCCATTATTATTCTACTTTCAAAATAGAATATTTTTATTAAAATCTCGTGCTTCTAGAATTTAACAAGATAATAAATGTTTCTAGAAAAATCTATAATATGAAAAATTAAACAAACTTATTACAAATAAAATGCTGATCAGTAAGGAAGAAAGATGGTATAGTTCAAATAACCCTGAATTTAGAGCCGGGCGGACCTTCTGAAAAATCGGCAAAACTTTGGGGCAGCCCATCCCTATATTTTTATGGGTCTCTCGGGAAAACTAGTTTTACCTGGCATTTTTTGGGAACCGCAGAAGGTTATGGGGAATTTTGTGGACAGGTTTTATGGGCCTTTCTATAAATACAGTGATCCTAATTGCAAAACACCCCCTCCTATACCCTCTGAGTTGGGGATTTTTGAGATTCTCACTGAGATGGGGTGCCTCCAGCATCTCTCAATCAATCTCGCAATCTCTATTCCTGACCACTGATTAAACACAAATCATATTGATTGATGTTGACAAAGTTTCATTTGAAAATTCCAGTGAATAATCTATGGAAAGGTTTATTTAAATAATCTAATCCATAGTTCAACTTAAGTTGTGTTTTAAACAAGATTTATAGTTTGAGATCAAAAGATTAAAAGATTTTATTGAATATATTTCTTCGGCCAAGAGTTACGGCCATATGTTATACTCAAAGGGATCTCAAAGATATTGAATTTGTTTCTTTTTTTCATGAATTCGTATTTTTTTGAACAAAATGTTTAATATTTTACTCGAATAGGTTTTTAGGTTTAAATCAAATTTAAATCCATTTAAAAAAGAAAGTTTTTTGGCCTATTATTTTGTGAACTTATTTTAATGATATGTAAACAATATAAAAGTTGTCATAAAAAGGATGTGCAGAGGGATGTTCAATACAAATCTAAGAAAACGTATCCAATGTAAAGCGAAAAAGTGCCTGTGCACTTCCATAGGCAACGAGGAAATGGTACCAAGACCAAAATATTGGAAAAAAAACCTGAGCGAAACGGGGAACCCCTAATCTTGGGTTGACCTGAATTTAAACTTGATTTTAAGGTCAAAAGTGGTTTTATTCTACGCCTTTTCCTCCTTTAACCATGGATAAAAAGAACTCTTTGGGTCCTCCTCTTAGGGTAGGCTACTAATCTAGAAATGTGTATGAGTATCTGTATGAGCATCTCTGATTGTAATAGAGATTTTGTTTCAAAACTTTTCTCGCGAATAAAAATTTGTTTTGAATATAAAACATGATTATTGAGGAAAATATATTTCCTTTCCTTTAATATCTTTTGACGTTTTCATTGAATATTTAATAAATTCATTATTTGATAAGAATTTTCTTTGCATACAAAGTGAAACACTTTTCTTATTGGATAAAATGAATGAATATTCCACTTCAACAAAATTCTCGTTACCAAGCAAAGATTAAAGTTCAACCTTAATTAACTGAGTAAAGTTTCTTTGCTAAGGAATATTTTGAGCCTCACTTATGTCAAGAGTACTCTAATATAATGACAAATATTAATATGTATTCTACGAATTCATAATAATATCAATGATAGGAAAGATTAGTTATATTTAATTTAATTGAGTATCTCATTTATTTATACTTCAAAGTAAGCAAGGACACGCCAAGTTAATTTTATTCGGAAAATAATTGCAACTTAAGATCACTTTTTAATAATCCTCGAATATTTCTAAATAGAAAATTTCATTAGAAAAGGTACACTTTATTTGTTTGAAGTGGCAGGAAGTTGATAGGCAGCACCATTTTTATTTATTTTTTGAATGTTTTAACATCAGCTTTTTTCTATTTTTAACAGGATGAGTTTTAAAAATAGCGTTGTTATTTTACAACTTGTTTTATGATTGTTGTGATCCAAAAATGTTGTTTAATGATAGCTCTCATGATTATTATTTGTTGATATGAGTGGTCACACAGTTTTCTCTTCGAAGCAAATATTTGTCTCATATATGGATTGTTGGCAACACTTATCTCACGACAAAAAAAAGTCTTATTTTTATACATTTTCTTCGCTTCAATATTAGAGAGGAATCTCTCAAAAGATATGATTACTTGAGTTTCGATAACTCTTCAAATAAGTTAAGAGACATTTGGCTCTCCTTTTAGTGTCGTATCTTTCCTTTGAATTTACTCTTTCCGAAGGAGAGTTGTGTGATCAGCCCTGTTATTGTTAAAAATTGTCCAATCACATTAAATTAGACACTAGATTGTAAAAAATCCAATCAAACTTGAGCCTATTTTTCTTTTTTATCTGGATGTTTTTATCATCCGTACCTTTTGGACAGTAATAGAATGAAATAAACTTTCATTGAATCATGAAATGAATTATTTGAATGAAGATTCGAGTAAAAAGTCATTTTTTAATACAAATAACAAAAAATGAAATTCAATGGAATTTTTTATTTGTGAAAATAGAGATTTTTCATCTTTGAAATTGATATCCGAATCCGAGAATATTATTCTTGTTTTGAGAACAATTGAAACAAATTCTGGTTTCTGTTATTTCAGAGGTTTCAGAGATAGAAATAAATTTAAACTTATAATCTAGTAATTTATATCAAGTGAAATATGACTTAGAAAATGAACAAAGAGAAAAATTATTTTCAAAGAATTAAGTTAAAGGTTTTTTTGCCATTCATTGGGAGAAATGGGAATTTTGTTGCCATCATTCGTGTCTCTCATTCCCCGAATGCACTCTTTTCAGAAGAAAATGACATTTACTTTATTTTCTTTATTTTTCTCCATTTATTCACACATTGAGAACCCTTTCACTGCAATGAAACCAAATTATGTGATATAGATGAAGTGCCAAGATAAAATTTATGAAATATTCTGCTGACTTAACATGATATGATTTTTGTTTTTTAAGTAGATTAGTGGTATTAGAGCCGTAGGTTTTTGAAACGTTTTGAAAGTTTGTTTTAAATTAGACATATTGTAGTTTTTATCCGATAAGGATTTCATTTTATTTGATTCTAGGCCTTTTGATTCTGTGAAAATCTTGATATTGATAGAATGGAAAACCACATTTCATTATACGTGTGTAATGTTTATTGAGACAAGTCTTCCATTTAAACAAATGAGCATTTGTTGAATTGCAAACTGATGATGAAATGTGATTTTCTTATAATGTTCTATCAATATAAAACATGTCTTTTGATGAATTATAATTCTGAAATTCACAATTTCTGATAATCAAAACTCCTCAATCAACTGAACCTGGTGATATTTGATAGTCTCTAATAGAGAGACTTTCTATTATGTTCAAGGAAATCTCTTATTTACATTTATAAACTATGAAGTTTATTAAATCTTTCAACCCTATATATTAACATTATCTTATATAAATAAGCTTAATGAAATTGATAATCTCAGTCTAATACTCATTTGGGTATAATTTGGTGAAATCTGAAACTTTTAATCAAGTTAAACTAAATAATTTATGATAAAATAAGATGCAAAGTTTCGTATTTATCTTAAATTTTATTTTTAACCTTAAAAAGGATCAAGGTCTAATTATTAATTCAATAAAATAGTTGAAAATATCAATTTTGTTGTTTGGAAACAAAGTTTTTATTAAAATTTATATTTAATTTTAATATTCTCCTCGACTGACAGAAAAACCAAAAATTTTAATCAAAATAATAGTCACGAGTTTTTTAATCTCAAAATTTAAAAAAAACTTTTTCTGTATTTAATGATAGCCCGGAATAGTTTAGGAATTTTTAATAAGTTTCTCCAGGATTACAATCAGAAAAAATGTTTGCCTCAACTCAACTATTTATCCAATGAACTCGACGTATGATTTTGACAGTTATTAAAAAAAAATCTAAAGATATATTTCTATAAAAATTTTAAAGAACTGGATTGAGAATCAGATACGCTCCAGTTTATTTCAATTATTATTTTTTAAACAAGCCTCAATTTGCCTGAATAGAATAATTCTAAGAAAGAAAAGAATGAAAAGGAATTTTTTAATTTCCTAACCCAGGATAAATGAAAGCACTTGAGATGAGCTTTTTATGGATGAATTTTCCCATTGTTTGTGTAGAATAGACACTACTTTATGGCTGACTTCTGGCGAACTATTAGAAGACTTCATTAATCAAAGGTTTAAATAATAGTTTTAATACAAAATGAGTTCAATTAATGGAAAGATAATTAACGACTAAATTAATTATTTAAACGAATAATTTTCAATTATTTACCTCTTCTGGCGTCGAGTGTAAAGATTGGGGCCAACTATAAGTCGGGTTCAATGAAATGAAATGGATAAAGTTTTTTAATTTCATATAAAAATTGGAATTTCTAATAAATACGAATTAATTAATGAATTATTTGTAGAAATAATTGAAGATATGAAAATTAATTATAAGTTATGTGATGTTTGAATATGACTGACCTCATCATCTTTATACCAGAGGACGAGCACTACTTGATCTTCATATGATTGTGGAGTTATGTCGCACGGAAGGGATGCCTACGTAATGGTACACAATAGTTAAAGAGAGTAAAGAGCAGAGCAGAGGAGAGGGTTGGAATAAATCGCAATGAAATAGGCTTTCAATCGTTTAAATGTCTTTTACGGTCAATGAATTTTAAGTAACTGTTGGGATGTGTTGTGCTGAGCGCAGAGGAAATGTCAAAAAATTTCTTTTCTCGAACACATCAACAGTTAAATGCTTTTCACACAATTGACGTCAGAATATATCAATACTTATAATAAGATCTTTTTGTTGGCCAAAGAAATGCCAGAAATATATTAAATATGGAATGAATTTGAATTTTGAACGATTGAAACGAATTTTATTCACACGATTGCAAAATATTGTCATTTCACGAATCATTGACAGTGTTTTCGCATCAAAAGTGATTGTTTGTTGCATTCAAGTGTTTAGTAAGCAAAGATGCGCAACGTCTTGGACAAAGTTATTATGCAAAAGATAACTTCTATGCGAAGCCATTGTTGAAATAATTTAAATGTTATTTTAAAGAAAAGCCAATTATTTACCAATTTGCTCATATTAATTTATTTAAATAATCCTGCGCATCTCTGACAAATACAAACGTTTTATAAAAGTGTAAATCAATTTCCTGTACGGTTTATTATTTTTAAACTATCAGGTGCTGATGACTGCAAAATTTCTCAGACTTTTTTTTAGAGAAATTTTTTCACTTTAATCAAAATAATATACTTTAATCCAAACTTCCATTAAGGGATTTTTCCTTCATTGAAACGCATTGCATGAAAGTTGAGGCAAAATAAAAGAGAAACTGTTATTAATTGAATCAGACGTTTAACGTATAAAAAGTGCTTTGCTTAAAAAAATGCCGAATTCTGCTCTGCCGTGAAATTGAAAGGGAAGGGAAACACAGCTTTTGACTTACCTTTCCGTGCAATACAGTCGACAGAAGAATAGTCGCTATAAAAATGGGAAAGAAATTTTTCACTCAATCAAAAGGTTTTAATGGATTTACTCGAGTGCACACGAATTTTATTTTTGGATGTTAATTTTCAACATGTTAGTTTTCAATGATAATCTAAATTTAATTAACTGAAACTGAAATTTCTAACTTGATACTTTGTACATTTAAAACATATAATTAAACAAGCTAACAAATTAGTTAATCAAAGCTTCAATTAAATGTCTCCAAAATTCAATTAAATTTATATCTTTTAATCAATATATCGATTTGATCTTCCCACGCTCTTGATCAGTTGAATTTATCAATTGAAAAGTTAAATGAATATATAAATATATAAATTTTCTGAATATATTAATATCGATTATCTTTTGTGTCGCTATTATTCTTGAAGTGAAGCATAAAATATATTCAGAAACAATCATTGAATTGTTTTTGAATAACAAAATGAATGTTACGATTAAAATAGGGCTTTCAATACAATTTCAGTTTAATATCTGAATGAATAAAATGTTTCACAAAACAATTTCATCAAATAATTCAACCGAAAGAACAGAATATTCTCTGAAATTTCCAATGAATATATGCTTTGCTTTGAAAAAAAAATCTAAACTTAATTCATGTTTTCTTCAAATTAGAGCTAAATTCCCGGCAAATGAACGAAAAACTTAAGTCTCAGACGATTTGACTGTAAATAAGCGGAAGAATCGATAAAACAAATAAGAATTGAAAGACAGTCGAGAGAGAGAGAGAGAGAGAGAGAGAGAGAGAGAGACTAAACAGAAGAAACAGATTAAGAACTGTTCAACTATTTTAATGTACAAATATACTCGAATTGCATTAGTTTGTGGACAAGGAGCCTGATTAGTGTATACCTTGTCGCTTAAATTAAGCTCACATTTCACAATATACAAGATTATTTTCTTCTATTCGCTAGAATACAAATCTGATAATTGAATGTCTTGAGCAATAGTGGCACTATTTTAGGTCCATGTATTTAATTAATGCTATTTCAACTGCTATTACAGTTTCTCTGAATTTCTCTGTAAATGACTGCAGCAATATTTTCACCCCTCGAAAACCACTTTCTTACAGAACATCTCTGAAATTAGATTTGCTTAAAATGTTGTAAATTGCGTTTAATACAAATAAACTGAATTATTTTGTTTAATATCCGTTAAGTTAGAATCAAGTTCTGTTTTTTACATTCGAAATTAATCCAATTTAATTAACTCATTTATTTTTGCCATCAAATTATACTGATATAAAATAAAATAATGGTGAGCTGTAGAGATGAGCATGGAAACTACACAAGTTTACCGGATAAAAAAAATAATATGTTTCAATTTAAAATTGCATTATTGTACAAAAAATGTACAGATTTAAGCTTTTATGCTTGAAATATAAATCCTTTTACATATTTACATGGATAAAATCTTTGTTCGCAAAACAAAAATAGAAAACCCATTATTGAAAAATTGGATTTAAAATAAAATAATAATTTAATGTATGTTTCCTAAGAATTAGAGATTTTATTTCAATCTTATGTTTCTTTTTGAAAGGTGAAAGTATTTTTGTTTTTATTATTCTTTCGTTTTTGTCTCATCCCTTCTTTATTCCAATTTAAGGCACATTTAATACGATTTCTGGTTCTTGTGATTCAAATGCAATTCGCTAAACGAATCTCCGGATCCGATACACAGTTTAGTGGAAAAGACTGTTTTCAGTGATGTATTCAACTAATGATCGATTGGTTTTGCTTTTGAAGTCAAATCAAGATTTTCGGTCGCATTGAAGACAACTCACAATAGAGTGAAGACATAACAGACATAACAATACAATAACAGATGTGATCACTCTTTCGATTATGAGAACACCTTTTGCACACAAAAATAGCTCATCCAATAAGAAATTGTCTCAGACATAAACACAATGACATGCAAGATTGTCTCCAACAGGGATGTCCACTATCGCACACTTAAATTAAGTAAATAGGGAAGAAGTATTTACCTGGAGGCAATTTCAAGAAACCTTTCAAAACGGTAAAATGATTTTAGGGAAAAAGTGTTAGTTTATTAAGACTTTATCAGGGTAAATTATAGCCTTAGTTTTTAGCGTTATGAGGCTTGACCCCACATTAGTGTAATATTGATGCAGTCTCCCAAATACCAGCACCCCATAAATAGAAATCCTGGCCATTAAAACAGAGCCTCAACCAACTTCAGGTCACGTCTAGACTATCAGTGTGTCCATTGTCTGGAACTGCAAGTCTTCTGTGACGGCACTGACTCTCGTTTACGATAAATGTGACGAAAAAAACAAATAAGAGTTTGTATTATCAATAATAATAAACTAATGATAAAAAATTCAACGAATAATTGATTTAATTCTAATCATAAAATAGACAAAAAAGTTGTCTTTTGATGAAAAAGTTATCTCATCTATGAATCATTTATGTCATCAGAAAACTTATTAAGAATGAAATTACTTATAATTTAATTAATTTCAACGAATTGATTTATTGAGGATTTAATTTTGCGATTCCTTAGGATATTCTTTACAATTCTGTCAATAGATGATGATCAAGATCGAATGAATTAACATTTTTTAGCTTGAGATCTTTCAATAATGGATAAAAGATAAGTTTTGCCTAGTAATTATCGAGATCATAACTTTTAAAACTTTGTTTCCTCTATTTTCCGAATGACTTTCCATTTTCAGAGATATAAATTTCATACAGGAAAGGGAGTATGGTCAAGCCCTTGCACATCCCGTAATTTAATTTTTCTGAAAGTACTCTCATTTTCCAAAATGATTTGTTTCTCTGAAATTCTGTGTTTTTGTTTCACTTCTGATGGTTTTCATCACATAATGACTAAAATTTCCGATATATTTATGATTCCCTCCAGTGTTTTGTTTGAATCGAGCGAAAATAGTCTCAAATATAATGTGAAATTCAGTTTTTGACGATTACTTTTCGTAAAAGAATTAATGATTTCGGTTACGGCTCTGACTCTCGATTTCCCCTCAAAAGAAATGAGCAAATTATTTATTTGCTCTCTCTCTCTCTCTCTCTCTCTCTCTCTCTCTCTCTCTCTCTCTCTCTCTCTCTCTCTCATCGAGCAAGAGATGAAATTAGACTCTGAAGAAATAAATAGATTCTTTTAAACATGCCCAAAATTAAATTGTTTCGGATATTATGTAAATAATTATTAGTATAATAATAATAAGTTTTTCTCTGTTCTGATAATAGCTTTACTTTGTTGTTCTGAGCGATAATTTCCATTTTGATCCACATATGAGAAAATAATTCATAAATTCTATGATTAAGAAAATGAATAGGAATTATATTATGAGTGAAAGACCTCTAATAAATCAAATAACACAACAAATGAGAGAAATAATATAGTTTTCTAAAAGAAGCAGAGAAATAGTGAGAGGAATAGGCATGAGATGGACCGCAACAAACATAAGAGCACTGAATAGAGAACTGAATTAATCAAAACTCATATAAATGTTATATTCATATCATTACTGATAATAAATGCATATAAAAAAGTTTTTTTTCTCTCTGAAGAACATCTTCTGGTAATGATCTATGAAATTCAAGTCTGGATATCAAACCAGACATCAATACGATTAATCAAAGGAATGGTGTCTTCGCATTCCTTCATAAGTAATCTAATCTTCAGTTTATTCACTCTTTTTTTTAAATTCTCTGAGGCTTTCAAAATATTAACACATTTTTTGCGACAATTTATAACATTATTCCTCTTTTATCTTAACATTAATTTCAATGCTATGTAAAAGTTCTTCATTCAGTTTTTCAGCCATTAATTGTATTTTTATAACTCTTCTCTCCCCTAATCAGCATTTCCTCCCTTTTTCTTTCTTAACAACTATTCTCCACTGATTGCCATTAATATAAAAGCAACTCATTCTTCAGGAATCAAATTTGTGTTGAATTTCTCTTTGAGACCAATAATAAGAGACATAACAACACTATTATAGTCATTGAAACAACTTTTGCTGCTTTTCGAGTAGTTTTCCGTCTCTTTTTCAGTCACGTCTTCCTTAAGTCTGTATTTGACTCTCAAACATCACATGCCGTCCCTCTCTATTGAACTCTAATTTTCTATGTTTTTCTGACGACTCAACAGATAATATGTGGACTCAATCGACTCACCCCTAAGGACACTGGATTTGATTGCAATAAACTTCTTGTATTCGACGCACAAATGCTTTAATTATTTCAATCAATCATTTCTTTAATTAATTTTGTGTCAAAAATCAATCGAAAATGTCTTCGGCTATGATTTTGGACTTAACTCAAACCAGATTATTCATCATTTCTAATTATCAAGCTTCAAATGTGTTTAGAAAAATAATTGTAATAATTACATGTTATTATAGATTGACAAGCTTGTTAAAATCGAAATATAGTGTAACCTTGGTCATACATATATGTTAAAATTTATTTTGAGATATGTATCGGATTCTGATATAATTTCATTGACTTTTATAGCAATAACGGACCCAAATATAAATCGATAAAAATGTTATGAAAAGAGAGAGAAGAATAGCATTTGATTCCTAAACAAAGCAAACAAAGGGATGCAATCAAATCCCGTTATTTTATGTCCAATAAATAGAGGGATTCACTGATCGGACTCAAGAGAGAAGAGATTTTAGTATAAATGGCCAACAAAAAGAATCTAGCAGACATCATTGTTATAGATTTATAGGTACAAGCCAAGATTAATCTTCACCGACCTCTGAATGAATGCCAAATGAGCAGGTGTAGCTTAATTCAATTATTCAATACTGAATAATTATTTGGACGTTGACTTTAATTACACTAAATATAATAGTCTTGGACTTTTGTGATAAACTCATTTGTTGTAAGTTTAGAATTCTCTATAGAATATACTTCGATCGAAAAAATGATTAGGCTTGGTAAAGTTTTCAACAATGAAATTTTAAAATTCAAATTAATTCAGAGCAAAAAGGAGTCATAAAATTTGTGTCAGAATTTAATTAATTATTAGTTTAATGGAAATTACAAACAAAACCGACACAAGTTTTACATTAAAATTCTGGACTCTCCTGAGTATTATTTTCACCGAAAACTAACAATAATTTTGATCGAAAATTATAATCTTATTTAATATTATGGTATTTCCAAAACATAAACACAATGCCTATGATTTGTTGGCATCAAAATTATGGTATTTCTCTTTCAGACGCTCCACTCAAAGGACGAGTAGTGAATGGATGAGTCGTTTATTAGTACCGAATAAATTGGTTGTAATTTCATTAAATAATATCAGCAAAAGTATAGCGAATTCACACTTAATTTAATCTTCAAAATTGATTTTTATTCTTTGTTTCTATGGATTCCAGTGGTGTTCAAAGGGAATCCCATAATGTATTAATAAAAGTTCATTTGCAAGAATATCAGCGAATAGCTATTAAAACACAGTAAAACTTTTCCCAAAACCCCGCCCACAAAAAAATGAAAATATTTCAATTGAAATCCATCAAGAGATTAGACAAAACGACGAGAGCAGTCTCTGCCCGTCCCTGAGTTTTATCACTCATTTCTCCGCAGACATTAGAAGAAGTCATCAGTAAAATGAAGTTTTTATTCAATTTTAAGCCCATTTAAAGAAATGATGAGAAGAAAAAATAATACTCAAAAATATGTAGAAATGAAAGTTTGCTGCGATTCGCAAAATAAGTTGTGTTATGTGTTATGTGTTCTGTCGAATGAATTTTATATCATTTGATAAAAAAAATTCTGTAATTTATTTCATTACTTATGAATCATAAGCGATGTTCGCTCTGTTGGTATGTATTGGTTTTAGTCTCAGCGCACAGTCGACCGAATCAAATATGAAATAGTCTTCAAATATGAATTGAATGCAATGATAGCCTTAGCTTTTAATAGTGTTTTCTTAATATCTATACATAGAAGGGAAAGGAATAAAGAGAGGGTTAGTGAGTAGACCAATCCAGGGAGTTCATAAATAAGTACCAAAAAGTTCATTCGCCTCGTATATAAGCAGGATCAAAAGTGGTCAATTCTGTCGCATAAATTAAGCACAAAATATTATTGTTAAAGGGCCTGGATACATCTTATTTAGCCAAGTTCACTTAGCTTATCGAAATATTAGTATCAATAATTACGTAAACTCAAGACTAAAGAAAATTTTCAAGCTCAATTAAATAGTATAATAATTCTAATATCACTACTCCTTGTCTATCCTTATGAATTGTTAAGCTGAAAGGGAGAGCTCTATGAAGAGGAAAGTAGTTTGTATTCCATCAAAAAGTGAAAGTCTTATTGATTTATAGTTACAGTCATTAGAGTTTTGAACAGCGAATAGAGAAAAATGATTTTCGATTACAGACATACAAATAGTTTTCGTTTATAGTATAAAATTTACCGTAATTTTTTGTTACATATATTTTATTCCGAGCATTATTTGGTACGAAATCAGAAATAATCGGTCGAACGCACAGCACATATAATATTAGAACAAAAATATATATTATTGAAAGTAAAACTGTAACCTAAAATCACAAATAAATTAATTCAATTGACTGAACACAACCATAAATATAATGGAGAAACAAATCTTTGCCATAGATTAGTTGTGATACAAGAAAAGACTTCGCTTATTTGATTTATCTTTCATTTGTCATCGATTCATTGATTGGTCGGCTGTAAAATCAAAACTTACAGTTATTTAATTGATTCAATTCCTCACACAATTAATTTCATATTTTATTGAAAATATATTTCAAATTATATTTGGTTTGAATTTTATTTTTTTTTATAAATAAATTTCCATTTTATTGAAAACTTTATATAAAATACAGAATACAGTAGTTTTGAAGGCTTACCTAAAACCAGGGATACGGAAGGTATCTTACAGAAGGCTCTTAGAATTCCGAAATCCAGGAATGTTTTTCGTAATCAAAATCACAGAGTTTAGGGAATTTAGTGAATTTGAAAAAATCCCTAATACCACCAATCAAAAAGACAATAAGAAATAAAATAAGGGGAGCCTAGCAGAGTTCGAAATCAAGGGTTATTTTGCCAATGTCTGCCCCCTTTTCCATTACTGCCTAAAAGTAAAATTAGGCAAAAACTCAACCAAAACAACAATCTTATTTGCTATTAACTGGTGGATAACCAAGTGGGTCCCCAACCTTTGCACTAAACAAGATTGTTTTTTGAATCTACAGAATTGCTGCGGTAAATTAGATTGTTATTTATTTTCTTGTATTTCTAATTGATAACATAAGAAAGTTATTGTATGATATTCTTCTTCAACACTATCCCCTTGTACATTATAAATTGTTATATATTGTGTGAGTCCGTAATAATATAATGTTATTTAATGGCAATAAAATAAATACTGAAACTTAAGCGTCAAAATCCCCGAAACAAAGCAAACGAATCACTGCTTTCTTGGGCACACATTTGCACTAAAATAACAAATAATATCAAATAAAATACAAGAAAACGAGACTAAGAATAAAGAAATAAACGAAAATTAGCTCAGAATCTAATGATTCCTTGAACTATGGCTTTCATATCTTTGCCCGGTTTCTGGTTTTCCTCACATTATTAGTTTTCACAATTTATATAATTACACTCAAAGTATTAATTATGAATAAACACAATTTTCTTTAGGCAAAAGATTTATTTTCATAGACTTTTATTAATATTACTGAAGAGAAAAACAGAATTGTTTTGAAACTTAAGTAAAACATTGATTAATAAGAAGATGAAAGACTAACCGTAGGCCTAAACACACCATAAATTAAACGCAATCTATGACTTATCTAATCAATTGCGAGCTCAGAATGAAAAGAGGTTTATGCAAATCAGTAAATAATATGCAAAATAGTACTGATATCCATAAGAATGAAAAATTAAAAACCCAACTGAGATAAGATGTGTGATGTGGTCTATCGATGTATGTTATGCTGTGCTATGCATTGTCTATAATTCAATATATTTCAGGGCTTCAGAACATGATATGAATTTTTGAAAAAGCCTTATTATTTCTTCTTATTTTTGTGTTTTCTGACTGTCAGAGTGCGAACACAATAATTCATTTCTTTATAAAAAGCAATAAATCTCTTGAGTAACAAAAATTATAACTTTCAAAGCCTATAGTCTATGTTTATGTGTGTCGTAGTTCACCATCTAATAGTCAGAGATGTCCAAGAGCTATTATGTATGATAGAGATACTAAGCAACCCACTTGCAACTAAGTTTTATATTGAAAGAAGGTCAACTTATAACCCCTCGTATTATCGATAACATCTTAATTTTTAGGGTTGTCCGATGGCTTCTCACTTTAGGCTGTCCTCCCTCTGCATATCTCTATCAATATATGCTGTGATATATGTAGTAAAAAAATAAGAACTAATGTCCCACAGAATTGTAATAATAATAAGAATATAGGAATTTATTCGTGCAATTCGTGACAGAAGTAAAACCACAAATAAATAACAGCCACTAATGTAATCCAAAAACTTCTGGCGCTTAACAAATATGTACTGGATTAAAGTCAAAACTAACAAATTAATGCCCGCTTTACTTACTTTTGTTTAGACTTAAAGTCCTTGAATACACTCTAAAATAACATAACTGGATTAATTTGCTTAAATCAGAATTTCGATTATAAAGACAATGAAGAATATTCTGTGCGTTTTCCTGTAAAAGTCATTCCTCTTTGTTCTGAATTTTTTATGAAATGTTAATTTTATTTTGTCTTTTTTTCGATTACTAACAGAGCTGCTCAGGTGGAGGTATAGGCTTCTCAATTTTGAACTATATACTATCTCGACATTAATTTTTGTAACATTAGCCAAACTCAATCAATAATACTTCCGAGTCTATTGTTATTATAATAATATCCAATTCAAATTAAAATCTCTCAAATTCAAATGACCGTGGGCATCACTGATCTGTGTGTGACTTTTGATTTCAAATATTAATTCAGATGATAGTATAGTGAATAGAGAGAAAAAAATGCAATCAAAATAATATTAATCTTTAATATATGAGAGAATACCGAAAATGAGAAATCATTGACTTATTTCACGCAATCGTCAGAATTCTTGAACTGAACTCAATTTGCTTTCCATTATCTGAATATTACTTAAATATATTAGTTTTGGAAGTCTTTGAAGAATCACACCTGAAATTAAATGCTAAGAAATTAGGAATGCGCAAGGTCTCTTCACACAATAATAATAGTAATTTTTTGAAACACACAAACCTACATAGCAAAATTATTATGCAAAATATAGAAAATTTTCCTATGCTTCTTCGTGAGATGATTATTGAACTAGATTATCCAGGCCTATCAGCCGGATGTTTTTCAAATATCAAATCATATAAACCATTAATAAAAGTTAAAGAAAAACAAACGAACATATTTTGATGGATTATTTGAATCTGTATTTGCCCTCAAAGTTATTGAATTACAGTCTATTCATCTGAAGAGATCATAAATTTATTTCAAGACTTTTAAAAAATTCTATTTTTCTTTATTTTTATGATTTTCCAAATCAGTCGAAGTCTTATATAAACCATAAATACTTTGGGCTCTGGAAAGGTCTCTGAGAGAGGACTGCCGGAAAAGTGTAAGTCTAGTGATGTCTGACATTTGAGACGACGAATGCAGAGAATATCTGATTGGGATTTGAGTGCAGTTTAAGGCATCAAATGCTCTATTGATTGAAATGAGTTGAAGACTCACTGAAAGCAATAAATTTCTTGAACTCAGAAGAATATCAAACTTTTTTAATCTCACAAATTTTTTGAAAGATAAGACCAGAACAGGGACTGAGTGGTGAGGGATTGGTTTCAGATTATTTCCACTCAAATCTCTGATGAATTGATGCCAACAGAAATGCTTTTGTTTCAATCTTCGTAATGCAGAGAAAAGGCTCTTGAACTTCAAACACATTTAATATGTTATTTTTATGCAAGCTATTTTTGAATATATCATGGTTGATCACAATTTAAAAAACATTCCAAACTATTATTGCTTGTAGAAATGACATTGGTGAACAGTTTAACAGGATAACAAAATTATTAGTTTGAAATTTCATTTCTTAATGTTTTGAAAGAATTTCACTTAAAAATTCATTTCAAAGCAATTTTTCAATGGATTTGAGATTTTTATTACTGAGTTTACATTTCATGAGTTTATTATTATTTGAGTTTTTCATCCAAAAGAAAGAATCGGAAAAATAAGTCTCATTTAAATGATAAACATTTTTGGGATATAAATCTGTTTTTCTGCACTCAGAATGAGTTGGTTTTCCCTTCTTTTCAGTTGAAATAAATTGAAAAACATTTTGATTTTTCTCATAAATTCGGTTCAAAAATAGTACACAAAGAATATGTAAAACTGTTTATACTATTTATTTGAGTGCAGTTTTTAATACACTTCTCATTCAGATGTTAAGCTATTCTGTGCTACGTTTGACTGAAATCCCAAAACTACTATTCCTTTTGAGAAAAGAAGAGGTCTCCAAATCCTCTCCAAAATTCAAAGCAATAAAAGAGAATTATTGAAAATTTTGTGAGGAAATACTCTTCACTTGAATTTATTTACCTGAGATGTCCAAAGAGGAAGCCTTCCCTAAATTATTTAACTGGGCAACATCAAGCTCTTTTGTTCCAAAAATGATATTATTATTGGAAAATTACCATGAGGTTCTGATTTTTCTGGGGTCTTGGGTTTTTTAAAAATTCCTCAATAACAACTAAATAATCAAGTAACTGATTGCAAAATACCCCTTATACTAGGGTTTCGAAGCGCTCCTGGCTTTATTTTTGCAAGAAAGTATTCTTTCGGTATATCGAGCCGTGCACAACCACAAAAAAAATATTAATGGTCAATATTTTCATTGTTTTCAAACCAATTCCAAACATGTCGTAAATTATTGTTTGAACTAATTGGCACTTAAGAATTTTTTCATGGTGTAAGCACGACTCGACATCACTGATGCGGAAGGTCTGGGTATAGACTGGTCTGGGTATTTTGGACCCCCCCTAAAATTTCCGAAAATCCGAAAAATTGTCGTTTAAATCCGAGGAGTTTTGACCCCCCCCCAAATTTGGCCAAAATTTTTGGAAAGTTGACGGAAATCTTTGGTCGATTATTTTCGATGCTGATGTCGGGAAAATTGTCCGTTTCGCTATCCGAGGTCTGGAACATAACTAACTAGCTATACCCTCCCCCTTCCGCATCACTGACTCGATATACTTTCTTGCAAACATAAAATCAGGAACATTATGGAAACCCCGCCCTAAACCCCATGTGAAAAAAATCTTCCGCATTCTTGATCAGGAATGTAATATTGAAAATTGCAGGAAAAATTATGGTTTCAATTAAAAGATTACCTAAAAGCTAAAATATCCGAATCATCAAAATTTGAAATAACAAAGATTAATTCAGGTGTCTAATAATTATACAATAATATATATATTATTATACTGATTTAACCATCCACATGATTCAAGATTCATTCATTTTCCAAGCTCATTCCAACTTTTCCTCTCAAATGCACATAATCTTGCTTGATCAATTGTTTAAATACATTTGGACTCAGAAGTGGAAGGAAAACATTTTATAATAGTTTTCAACTTCAAAACAAAACTCTTAGTGAAAATCTTTTTGAATTGATATTAATATTTAGTTTGTTTATCGCAAGAATTCTTTTGTAAATAACCCCCGAAAACTCAACCAACCCAAACAAATCAATAATTCAAATATAAATTCAAGTTTTGTTTAAATGATATTAAAGACATCATTTCTCTTTAAAACAGCACAAAAATATTTAATATAAATTGTTTTCATGTTTTACTCTATTATTGATCGAGTACCATTAATCTCTCTCTCTCTCTCTCTCTCTCTCTCTCTCTCTCTCTCTCTCTCTCTCTGGCATTGTTTTTGCTATTATTATCATACAATTTACTGAATATTTGTCTTTCATTGAAAATCCTATCAATTTTATGAACAGAAAATTAATATTTAATGAAAAATATCTTTATTTTCGATAATAAATATCAAAACAAATTCTTTGCTGAACTCAGAATAAACAGTGAATCGACTGATTATAATAATGATCCCAAAGTCTGTGAATATCCACTGAAGCCGTCAATAATGGTTTGAAGTAAAACATAGAGAGACTAATCTCTAAATAAAAGAAGTGATAAAAATCATAATTTATTGGAGAAATTTATTTACTATAAGTTAAGAGTCAATGGGAAGAGGAAATCAATTCTCGATGATTAATTAGCTTGCTCAGATTTATTGAGTTTTATGGACAAAATATTGAGACCATCAATAAACTAAACAAAAACAAAACATTTGATAATTCAGCTATTTTTATAACGAGCCAGATGTTTACTGAAGCCTAGATCGTTTTATAGACGCCTAACTCACACATATTCAAAGTTTATGCAAATCCCTTAACAAAAAACCATTGGCAAAGGGATAGCCAAACACTCACAGAATATTACCCTATTATCCAGAATAGTCTATGCTTCGAATAATAGAATCAACAAGAAAACTTAATGAATTTCCAAGCCTTCTTTATGGATTGCCATGACCATAAAAGGAAAGTTATTGAAATTAAATGAAATAAAGTTATGAAAACTCGAGATATTTAAGAATTATTGAAAACTACCATGGTTATTTGAGGTTTGTGTATTGAAATAAAATATGTGTGCTTGGTTAAACTTGAAGTGTTTTATTTTTATATTGATTAATGAATTGAAAGCTTGAAAAAACTCACCGAAAGGCTGTTCATAAGTGGCCGGCAATTGTGGCAACTCTTCGTCGCAATTAATTATGTCGAACCCATTGAGCGCACAGTACAATAGCAAAGTTAATAGATAACTTTTCAGAGTAATAATTAGTGACATCTTATATGAGGACATATATCTCTTTTATTCTGTTCACTAGAGTTAACACATTTCCACACTTTTGTAGTAATAAATTGTGTAATAAATGGGGAATCAAATCGATAAGAATTGAATCAAATGACAAATATTAGAGATATTTGTAATAAATCGTAAAATAATTAATCAAACAATTGCTTTGAGTACAGAATATAAACTTCTGTAGTGGAAAAGTATTGAGACGTAAGGGTATGAAAAATGAATGTAAATATTGTTCTCATATTTTTTTGGCGCAAATATTATGACAGGTATTGAAAACAGCATAAAATTTGATATTAAATGTTGAGATAAGTTTTGTATTGGTTTTGCTTCTGTCGATTGTTTGTCTACTTTGGGTTTTTATAGCTCACGTTCTCAAACAGTGGCAAAAACTTCATGGAAATGTTTAACATTTGGAATTATTTTAATCTAGCAATGAGTTTGTCGAATCACTAATGAAGGTATTGTACAGAATTAATGACACAATTCTTGCGCTTTGGAGCACAGAATGGGCTCAGAATGAGTGGCGATTCTGAACAGGAATTTTATGAACTGTGAAGTTGTTTTTGAACAGAATTCTCAAAATCTTTATTATTAATTAGTATTCCATTTGGTTTCTATCGTTAATTAATTTAAACGTTTTGTTAATTATTTCCAAAGTTTTATTTCACAATCAAAACAAACCGTAAATTCATTTCAAAATCAAAGTTTTGCTTCAATTCATCCAAACTTTTGATTTCACGAAACAAAAGACAATTTTATGGACAGAAGAGTATCGAAAGAACTGATTATTCACTTAAACAAGAGATTAGACAACAATTGAATTAAAACTTTTGCTTCACTTTTATTCTTATTTTTTGTCTTCTCCTCCGATAGACTCTTATCTTTCCTATTGTTCTGAGAGTAGACTTAGTGTTCAATCGCTTAGAAATAGACCGAACCCAACACTGGTATCAAACACTGTGTTTGAATGAACGCCGACTGAAAACTGTTGGATATTCTGGTGAGCGCTCAACGTTTAGATGCAAAGGAGAAGTGGAGAGCCATCAGAGTATGTATATGTGCGCTGATTCGGTGCACTCGAATCAAATTTATTTCGTCGGTCTCTCTCTTTCTTTATCTACAAATATATTGAATAAATATATTCTCAATGAATATTAGATTTTTCTCTTCTTATAACCAAACATCTCATATGAGAAGAGAGGAAATACTTATCGCAAAATGATTTCACCAAAAATATATTCAAATTATTTTTTAATCAAAAGAAATGTAAAGATTCTCTCTCTCTCTCTCTCTCTCTCTCTCTCTCTGAAATAAAAATCTGAATTCTAATCAAATCACGAATTGAGTATGACGTTAGAATGGAAAAGAAGGAAATTCTGTGGAATGGTAGGTCTTTATCTTATTTTGATCCAGGTTAGTTGATAAGTACAAAATTATGATACTTTCGTATTAAAGTAAAAAATGAACCATTAATACTTTTCAAGCAAGTATTGTTATATTCATTATCATAACAAAACAAAAGTGTATTTCCTTGAACACAACTGAACAAGTTTGAAATTTCAAAATAATTGCTTGAAGATAAGGTAAACTTTCGAAACCTAATATGTTTGTTAAACCTATTTAATTGAAAATTAACCGCATAAACTTTCTTTGATTAATAGAAAAAGAAATTCTAATATAATTTTAATTAAACCTGGTGTTCATCTAAAAAGACAGTTCAAACAGATTAATGGATAGCTTCCAGAATAACCAAAACAAATTAAAATTGTTAAATATATCATATTTTTGATGAATTATTTTTTTTAAATTTTTAAATTTAAATCTCATTCATTATATTTTATTTGATCTTCTTTGAAAAAAATAATTAACTTGTGAAAATTTACTGGAACATGCAATTTTTAAGAGACCAAGGAGGCCGAAATAGCCGCTCGGACCAGATTAAACTGGATTTAGCGGTCAAATGCCGACCGTGACCATAGTCATCTTTTTCAACTGTACCCCCATTACTCCCGAAGCCGAAGAGATTGGTTCACCGGTTAAAAATACACAACTTGTGTTTAATCACTAACTTTTCATCTTTTCATCTGTTCAAACAATTTTTTGCAAATCATGTCTCAACACAAATACCAAAAATAATTAATTTTTAAAACTATGAAAAAGCAAAATATTTTCAGAAACGTCTAAAAATTTAACTTCAATACAATAATTATAAATATTTAGCTTTAATATAAGGGATGGCCAAAAGAAACTCTTAACTAGTACATTTGATACAAGGAAGGGATGCCCAAAGGGGGGGTTTAGGTCGAAACCCCCCCCCCCCAATTTTTCCAAAACACCCCACCTATCCCCTCCCCTGAAAATTTTTTCGAGGGACCCCCCCCTGAGGTCGGGTACCTTGGGCATCCCTGATACAAGGATAGACAAGCTCCGAGACAGTAAGAGGAATTTAGGGGGTAATATTGTGGAATGTTCGTCGATTTTCTAAGGGGGTTTGCCGGGTAGTGTCATGGCAGTCATTCTGGCTGGCATTAACCATAAATTGCCGACTTTGATCCTAATTTCGGATCCTAATTTAAACCAGTTTGTCATGTCTTGCTAATTCTGTTTTTATATGTTTGATATCATATTGCATCATTTCTCCAAACAAAATTTGATCAAGAGGAAAAATAAATTAGATACTCTTTCAACTTGCTTTCAAACTTATAATTCAGCAAAACATGGAAAGTCTTGGGTGTCTCACTTTTATGTATAAATTGTTAGTGAATTTTGGCAAAAGTCAACACTTTTCTATCAGACGTTTATTAATATAAAATTTTTATCTAAAATAAACAGATTTGTGACAGAATTTCGGTCATAAAAGAATTTATTGGAAAATTCTGGCGAATTATTTATGGCATATATTCTCTGTTTTGCCAAAGAATTAAAATATTGTATTCAAACAGATTCCTCTTCAGAGATAAACTTGTCTTTTTTATATGTATAAAGAGATCACCAAGATAAACATGCTTATCAATAAATCTTTGTTATTCTGAATTTGTTTATTATTTCATCATGGAATTTCCATGTTCTTCAATTCTAAGCAACATTTTAAAAATTTCTCATTGGAATGACTTGTAAAAACATATTCTTGTAAAAATGAAAAATAGTAATTTCTAGTAATTATTAAACCTTCTACCTTGCTCATTCTCAACAATATTTATATTAACAATAAAGAATATTTATGTCGTTATATTCTGTCGATTGAGACACACACTCAAACCAGGCTTAAAATATGAGGAGAACTTGAATCGATAGAATTAATGTCATTCCGAGCACACAATAAATTCAGTTTTATTTATAAAACGGTTTAATTGAAGCATAAAATTATTCAAATGATTGACTCATTTGTTTTGTCGATTATTATATAAATTATTATTATATTCGAGGCTTTTATATAATAAACGGTTTTTTTTAAACAAAACAGAAAGAAAATTTTCGTCCGAATAAATTGCACGAAATATCTACGAACAAAAGATTAAAATACGTTTATTTTTAAAGACAGGACATTACTTAAGCTAGAACAATGAGTTACCTAGAGCAATGAAAACTTTATTCAACGGAATTGTGATCATTAATTTAAAATCTTGTTTTAATGTCGTAGAAA
>JAQGAR010000088.1:0-25965 GCA_034697865.1 Oribatida sp. | reverse complement strand
TGAGGTCGAGTTTGAAAAATCCCCCCCCTGAATCCCCCCCCTGAGATCGAAGACCAAGCTCATCCCTGCTAAACAGTATATGATATTCACTATTGTGTTACGATTTTGTGAGTTACACAACAAATATCAAGTGTTGGGTCATAAATGTTTAATATAACACAACTGTGTTGTTATGCCTGATCTGACCCGCAGTACAGACATTCAGAATAGATTGTGTTGTATTGCATTTCGATGTAAAACTGTGTATCTGTCGGTCCGCATCCAAATTCGTTGAATTTATATTGAAATCCATTTGTGAGTCAAACTTAAGGCACATATTCTTTATATTCACAATATATTGGACTCACAAATAATATTCTATTGAAATGAATTCCCGGAATTCCTTACGAATCCTGTGTTATATAAATATCTGGTGTTCCCATGGATTGCATAAAATATCAGCGAATAAACACAAAACTTAATTGATATGAAAAATTGATTTATTATAGGGGTCTCTATTTTCAGATAAAAATGACATTTCCTTAAACACAATAACGACATTCAATGAAAACCAGTCTCTCAAACAACGAACTCAATTGATTATTCTGTGCCTCCAATCAGACACAACAATCTAAAGACTTGATAATTGAAATGTCATTTCAAATGCTTATTAATAATGGATTTAATAAATGAATTTTGTTTAACGAAAGAGAAACTATTTTTAATTAATCACATCTTCAAAATGAAAAATCCCAGTGTTTGAGCAAAATTTCATTAAACAAGTTTTAGTTTTCATATCAAAGAATGACATGTTTCCAATTTGCTGCCATTAATGATAGTATTTTGTTATAATTTTATTGAATATTTAAATCAAAATTTTCCACTTTGGCTCAAAACAAGTCTTATATCAAAAGGAATTCATTTGAGTTTAGAATCGTTTACAAAGAAAGCAATTTATGTAAAACTCTCAGCGTTTCAGTTGAATAATAGGAGCGTTGAATGAGTGGAAGCACTCCATTATCTTAAAATTTAGTACAAAAGCACAACATTTGCTTATAAATACTAATGGCATTACTCTTCTGTGGTTAATGTGACTCCAGAGTCGGCTCAACAAATGCCTAATGAATGTATGGCTTGAAAATTATTTTTTATACCAAACTCTTAAAATCTGAGTTCCCTAAGAAAAGCGATAACTATTCCCGGAGTTATTCTAACGATTTGATAACACATTTAGAGTGAAGTTTAGTTGAAAATCAGTTAACTGTTAAAAACGCTTTTTTCAATAATAAAACTCATTGACTATAATCATGAATAAGATCTTTAGGACCCCTTCGCACCAAAAGTTCAAAAGTGATTCGGTTTTATTCACTCCAACCCTCGGTTAAATTATGTGGAAATCTGTTTTTAACAAACTTTTATGTTTTTTATATTAATTGACTTTTTTTTAGAAACATATAAATAGATTAAAGCATTAAATAAAAACAAAGGCTTATTTCAGGAGCTTTTAGGCATTAAATTTTACGACTTTATTCTGGGTTAAAACAAATTTGTTTTGAAAATAGAAGAGAAAATGTGTTTGAATTGAAAGAAAGTGAAAATCGTATAAAACTTTAATATATTCTATAATATAAAGGACTTGAGTTTAACGCCTTCAGCGAAATAATGTTTTTTTATTCAAACATTTTCTTTGATTTCTTTCACAGAATTTGGGGTTTAATCCGAAATCGAAAGTCAATACTCAGGAACTATCGGCTCTCCTCGAAGAGAAACTAAACGCACCGAACACATCGAGCCCGGAATTGTTTCAGGTACAATCAATAATAGCAACAACAACAAAAAAGAATTGCAGCAAAACTGATACCATTAATCATAAACTAGGTTTCTTTGGCAACATTTCAAAATGAATTAACACAAACAAAGTGAGTGTTTGTTGAATGAAATATCATTTATTTACAGCAGAAAAACATTAATAAAAATCTTTGCGATTTTCGGCGATTTTCGCGAATAATTTTATCATTTTTCGCCAAAACAAAAAATCGTTATTAAAGTGTAAAAGAGTAAAAAATAGAAGGCATCAAAAATATAGGGCGCGGTTAACACATACAAAGCATTTTGTAATTTTTTGCACACTCGATATGGCACTGGATTGCAAGTGTCGGTGCCTTATGAATAATGCACTATTGAAAGAATTTCATTAATATTGCATGAGATCAAAGTTATGAACTCTTTTACAATACAATAGAAAAGCCTTTTCTTTCAATATATCGAAAATAAGGCAAAAAATTGCAAGTTTTTGATCAAAAGATTGTCTCAAAAATATAATATCGGATAATGTTTTATAGGATTAATTACGAACACATCAAAGATGAAAGGGATAGACTCCGTATAAATATATGTGAGGCCAACACAAGAGCCGACTTATTAGCGCAAGAAGTCGACGATCAAAACGCTAAACTCGAAGCCTCGTCGCAGACCAGACTAATGTCAGTATTGCTCAGCAAAAACACTTTTACTGAGGGATAACCACAAATGGAATACCAAGAGAGTAGGCAGGGATTAATTAATCAAGGAATAAATCACTCGGAAACGACAATTTTAATTTCAAAGTGGATTGTAGAGCCGTCATTCTGCATTTATCATGCTTATTCTATTAATTTAACATTAAAGAAAGTTATCCCTATATCTCTGTATAAATCAAACAATGAATAATCGAAGCAAAGAAAAAGAGGAGCCTTGTTCAATTTAGAAGAATGTAGAGTTTATTTTTTGCTGAGAGCCTTTGGCTATTCCTATATTAGTGGTTATCCACTCCTTTCCTCAAACAACACAATCAAAGCATTTCTCAAACATTTGTAGACTTTTGGAGAAGAAATATAGCGAACAAATACGAGGACTTCAACAGGAATTGCAACGCGAAAGGGAAACTATGGACAGACAGTCACTTCATTTGCGACAAGATATCGCCAAAGAGTTGTCGTCAGCACAGGAACAGTCAATGCAATTGAGGCAAAAGATTGAGACATTAGATCAGGTATTGCATATCAGCCTTACATTAGTAATACAATTGTCATAATTCTATTGAAACCCAATTGAATGAGACGTTTAAGGGAATAAATGTCACGAATATTCTGAGCGCTAATCAATCATTTCAGGAAAACAAACGCCTCGAGAATGAAGTCCAGACTATGAATAGGAAGCACTTGGAATTGCAAAGGGCTTACATGGATTACCACAAACGTATCGATGAGAGCGAAAGACTAACCAAAAAAGTGAATATTTTATTACAATCTCTCATTTCATATTCATTTCTATTGATTAATCAAGATCAATTGCTTGTCACTAAATTTCTTGGCATCAGTTCTATACCATTCCTAAGCTATTCATCGATTTCATTAGTGAGGGTGTGTTTAATCCAATATTCTTATCGATGATGCGCTTAATCGCCGTTATATGAAGGCATTCCTTACAGTAGTATTTCATAACTGCTGTGTTTCAGCAGTTTTTCAGCAAAAATTTCTGCAATTCTTTGGGAAATAGATTTTCGATTCCAGTGGTTGCAAAGGCTGAACCTCTTTTTGCATCCCTCGCTCACTGTATACTCAATTTGTGGATTCGGTTTACATAATAATGAATTGTAGGAAATCTAAGCTCTTCTCAAAGGATAGATAAAAATAATGTATATTTAAGTAAATTCTTATCGTTTAAGAGAATAGAGAATACATTGTATTGTATTGTATTGAAGAGAACTCAAAACTAATCTAAGAAATGGCATTCGAGTCGTTATTTTGTCTGAACTAATGACCAGATTCTAAAAAACAATACTTTCGGAAGAAATCAATGATTGTGTTCGTCAGTGAACTCATCGGAGTATAATTTTATGGTTACTGAACTCAATAAAGACAATTAAAATGAGCCCATATTTGCTAACATTGATTAGGATCTGACAAATAAGAAGACAATTCTCAAGTAGACAGTACTCAACCCCATCCCATCAGTTAGTTTATACAATTTGATAAATTTGGTTCATTTGGGTCTTCTATTAACATCATTATAGTTATCGTATAATAACTTATATCCGAAGAGTGTCTCCATTTGTGTGATTAATATTCGGCCAAAAGTGTTGTCTTCTGTTAATGTCAGACAACATAAGAGATATTTGTCCTCATATTGAGATACAAACAGTAATAATCGCAATAAGAGACTAATATTATCTAATTCTTGTACGAAAATTATTCCCAAGGGTATAATCATTAGGCTTTGCCAAAATGTTGGGGCACTACTTAAGTAGGGCAGTCTAATCTTTAATTAGTATAAATTTTTACACAAAATAACATTTATTATTGACTTTTATGTACCAAAAGCTCACGGAATTGGAATCAATGCAAGTCTTAGTCCGCGAACAACACAACGAAGAAATCGATTCACTAAAAGCACAGAATAAGGTATAAACTCAATACACTATCATTTACTCAACCATTGATACCAACGATGGCCAGTAAGACAAGTTTATCTTAAATTCTCAGCCAACTTACTTAACCAGATGAATTTATACCAAGTTGATATTTAATCCCACAGTTTTCATAAATATTTATCAAATTAAGTTAAAAGGAAATAGATGAAATTCACCAAGCATATTATTCACAGTCCATTAGTCAGTACTAATGGACCAGAATTTTGAAATCTATGTAATGAGAACCAGTGCTCTCTATTTCCTTACTGGCCATCAGTGGGAGGAATGACAGCTATTTTATATTCTGAGCCATAAGGAGTTCCATAGAAGTAATGTTTGTGTGACTGATTGTCTCTCAGGAACTCCAAGACAGAAACGATGAGTTGGTTTTGCAAATCGAAAATCTTAAACAAGAATTACAACAAATTTCATTTCAACGCCGAAACACGAGATGTAAAGTCCACAAAAAGCCAACAAACCATCAGAGGAGTCAGTCTTGGCTTTCAGATTACATCCAAACCGTTAGTGTTGAGGAACTGGAAGACAATAGTCAGTGCAAATCTGTCGTATTTAACCTAAAGAGAAGAGGAAATGATTCGTCTTCTTCTGGTAATAAACAGAAAAATAGTCGTTAAGAGAGAAGTGATTTATTTCTTCTAATCTCTTATATATTTTGTCATATAATCAGATGAGACCGAAGACGACGACTGTTCACCAATAGGAAGGACTAAGAGAATGGTGTTATCAGCAAAAACTCACTCAGATTTGGGTATACCTGAATCAATACCCTCGAGATTAGATTCACTGATCGCCAGTTTCCTCTGGGGTTGACACGGGGTCTTCTAAACTGATATTTTGATTAATCTTGGCAGAATAGGGAAAAAGCCAATCATAAAAATGATGATTGCTTGCTCAAAAAAACATTAGATGTCTGTAATTGATTACTAAATCGAAGACCGATAGACTATTTTGTAATCAGTGGGGTATAGTTGGTGTTCCCTCTGATTCCCCCGTTTTGGCCATCAGTGGATTGAATCTATTTTTTGCTTTATGTGTCTAACGTTTAGCTCATTAAGCATTTGCTCTGAAAACTGATATCCGGTTTCCCAACAGATAATGCATTGGATGAAGAATATGAAGAGTCGATGAGTCAAAACAATGGGAGTGTCTCTGAGGGCACTCTTCTTAACCAAATCGATCGACTCAGGAATGAGTTAAGTACACAAATTGGTCGAACAGATCAGCTCATTGTTGATCGCAATAAGTCTGTCCTACAAATCCAACAGTTCTACGAAACGTCTTTACATAACAAAGAATTAGAACTCAAAGAACTAAAAGAAATTAATTCCAATTTGAATACACGTCTGAAAGAGTGCGGCGAAAGGCTTTCCACCGAAACAAAAGGCCTGAAGCAGTCTTTGCACAAACATTTCAACGAAGTTCTCAATCAATTCATCAATTCTTGCATTCCTTCCAGAGATCTGATGGATGAGTTCGAAATAAACTCATTCAAACAAATAAGAAATTGCTTTTCGACATTAATTTTCAAACTTATGTTCGAGAATGTGTTGGAATCAGACAATTATGACATCAGAGCAAATACAGAGACACAGTTTCAAAGACTGAACGAGCAATTAATCGAAGTCTTCGATAGAGTTAGCGATGAATTACAAGTCACGCATCGAAACGCATACAAACGACTCAATGAAAGCCATTCAGAGAGAGGTTTAAAATTTATTACTGGACTCATGTCGTGTATGTCTCACATTTTTATCGCCGTTACAGATGACGATCTCACTCACGATTACTCTGACATCGGGTTAAGGCAGGCGTCCACTCAGGAAAAGGTAGGCTATGATCACAGAATCACTGTTTGACTCAACTCTATTTGACACTCACTTAATCATCTCATATGAATTGATTGCGACAAAGGGGGAGACCACAATCACTTGTGAGTTTGCCCCACCCCTGGTCCCATCAATACTCGCATACTGTCGACCCTTTTCTCAGACAAAAGAATCGATTCGGGAGTTAATAAAAGTTTTGTTTTTAATTTTCGGTACAATAAAAGAGTTCGACAACTAATCCAATGGAGGACTCAATCGATATCTTGAAAGCGATGAGTGAACTCAGAGCAAGAAATTCTCATCTCATCAAAGAAATTCAATTAAACGAAGAACAGAAGCGAAAGATCGAAAAAGAAAACTCACGTTTGCATTACAAATGCAAAGTCTTAAGCAAATTGCTCTCTGAGATCAGTAAAAGTCCCTAATTTCATAACCTGGGAGCAATTCTCTCATACACAATATTATCTCATTTCTCATTTCGCTCCACATTTTCTGTAATATATTTCACTTTCATTTGAGTTGAGGTCAAATCAGTTGTGTTTTTGTATTTTTAAAAATCTTATTATTTGTTCGCTTTTTTAAAGTTTTTATTATTTTTAAAATATGAAAATCGGGTACTCATAATAATTGAAAACTTGCAGGATACAATCAAACGGACCAAAAACCAAGAGATTTATTGTTTATTAACCGAATTATGATTTCATTTCATGTATTCATTGACTGAGAATTTATTTTTCAATTTTCTACTTATTTATTATAAAATCATTTCATTTTTCAAAATCTCATAAAAATATTCATTAATTTTAAAATAAATTAAATTCAAAACGTTTGCAAACAATGTATTTATTTATCAAATGATTGCTTCGGAAATCCTTTTGAATAATAGAAGTTTGGATCGGATTTCTGGAAAATCAATATTTGAAAATATTTTTGAGTCGATACATAAGTCCAAAAGAGTTTCACCTAATCTGTCACTCCTCTGACTTACAGACAGAATCTTACATTTTTCATCATGTTTGGAGAAATTTGATAAAGGAATAAGGTGAATTTTCTTTATGAATTTGAGTCTGCAGCCATTGTAGACAATTAATTAGTTTTTATCGTCAATGGGTAAACATCAGTTAAAATTGTTTTTGAAATCAAATTGATGGAGCAGGGTGGTCCTTAATCTTTACAAATGGTCAGTGAGTCTCATACTTTAATTTTATTTTTAAAATAAAATATTTGTCAACAAACAAATTACAAGCGATAGATAAATAGGCTAGCTCAGTCATATACAAACTTGAAGCTGCATTTCATTAAAGATCTGAAAGTAAAATTCATATAAAATTTGCTTAAAACAGATTCTAAAGCTTCGAAAATATGAGGAATTATTAGTAAAATGTAATTTCAATTATGTATTCAAAGCATTACTTCTTTTGGACGACTTTTAGTAAACAATTTTTCTTCGAATTAGACTTTGCTTTGAATTTCAGTGAATTTCACACTTTTAAGTAGAATTTGAATTCTCGACAATAAAAATATGTATAAATTTTTTAGATGAAAGCAATAATATCGCAAAATATAAACAAATATTTGAGGCAACGGTTGAGAACCAAATCACATGAGAGGCAGTCGTCTAATGGTTATAACATGAGTTTCGGTGCCATAAGACCAACACTTTTACGCAATTCGTCTAACAATACATAAACCGTTCGACGAACTGAAACGAAGGGATCGGTTATTATTCTGAGATATTCTGGAAATTTGTAATTTAAATCATTATAAAACCAATGGATAACTCACTTCTTCGAGAGTGAAAGAGGGACTGCTTTGAGTTGGATTTGGAGAATATTTATCGGCAGCAAAAGGCAGAGTCTTTCCTGGGCTGGAAGCCGGAGCTGTCTTTGACTTTGCATTCCAAGTGTCGATCGCATGTTTCAGTTTCATTGAGGAGTGAATGAAATCGTCGAAAGTCAGCGCTTTTTCCGCATTCTTATCGGTTTTGTTTCCGGTTATGACTCCATATCTATGTATCAGAAGTTGCAGAAGATTTCGGTTGACATTCAGACCGACGCCAAAGAAGGCTGCCTTCAACTCATGCGCCGAAATCGTGTTACTCGAATCAGTGTCGTGCTTCTTGAACACAGTACACCACTGGCGGATATTCCTCCACAGTTGGGTAAACTCGTCGAAACCCAGTTTGCCTTTTGTCAAAAAGTTATGAATGAGTTTTCAATTATTTGAATTGCAAATCAGATTTTATAAAAGGAATGGCATTATATATGACTGACCCGTTCTATCCTCGTCTAACATCGCGATCATTGAACGACAAGACTCCAGAGAAAAGCCGTCGAATTTGAAATCTATTCAAAGAATGAAAAACTGTTAGAATCCGAAGAATTGAATTCAACTTTAATAAAATGAATGAAAAGCACCATGGCCCTTAAATCCATTAATCATTGGACCATGATAGAATCAATCAACGCTTCTCTAGACTATAATAAAAGCGTGCTCCCCAATTGAACATGCTTATCATTTGCTATCATTAATTTTTTTTATCAAGCTAATAAGAAAAGCATGTATAGCTCAGCCCAACTCAGTCATCAATGATTGATGTGAGAAGTGATAGCCTAATAAATAAGAAATATAACCCAGAATAGTGTGAAACAAACAGTGAGTCAAAGATTGTTTTTATTTCAGACATTAAAGAGACAAATGAGATGTTCGGCCAAATAAGTACTTCTGCTTCGGATTATCATATATTTAGTGCCAAAGATTTATTGGAAATTACTTTTTATTAACTTATTCTGAGTCTAGACTGTGCTCACAGTATATTTGATAGACTTTTTTAACTGAATAATTAGTCGTAAAGTGAGTGCAGAACAAGAAAACCAATAAAAGTTTTATTCAATAAATCATAAATGTCTCGGAAGAAA
This sequence comes from Oribatida sp., assembly GCA_034697865.1. Taxonomy (NCBI): domain Eukaryota; kingdom Metazoa; phylum Arthropoda; class Arachnida; order Sarcoptiformes; species Oribatida sp. Next base: position 16,771 of record JAQGAR010000088.1, on the reverse strand, counting down.
CAGAACCAGAAAATCTATTTTGTTTTTAATATGACTCCGAAGAATAACAGTCTATAAATCAAAATAATTTTGGAGCAAAAAAAACAAATTCTCATAAATTAAAGATCAGTCCATAAGAAAGAAGATAAGAATTTTGTCTTTAATTATGAATCTGCAGACAAATGTGATTAATGAGGACTTACCGGACATATCTAGTGATTATTACATGTATTATGGGATGGGATGAGTGAAACAATGAGTGGTTAGTGAAGTGATTAAATGTTTGTGAATTGGTTCAAGCAATTGATACCTTTTTTCAATGCGTGGTTCATAATCTGCTGCAATTCCAACGAATCCACTTCCATGTCCTCGCCTTTCAAAATCAATTCAATGAATATCTTATAAAACGACCTGGTTAACAATCTTACCGGCTAGTTTCGCGAAAAAGGAATGGATAGACGACTCGACCTTTTGAGCCCTATTTTGAGACACATTTTCTCTCTATTGAACAAAATTACGAAAATTAATTCAAACCAACGAAACATTGAATAAATGAAATGCTTTTAATAGTTAATAGTTATGAGTGATTAATATGTATTAAATGTGAGTTCAGTTACATTACAATACAATATCGAGAACTGAATAGAAATACCATTCAATGAGAAGTCGTTTGAAAGACATTGTCATCAAAAATAAATGAAAATAAGAAATGCATTCAATTGAAAAGTCATCAGAAAGTTATGAATTGCATGCAATTAGCGATCATCTGATCAAAAGTCCATTCCATTAGTTGAGTGAGAGATTAATATTAGAAGAGAGAGAACAGAATCAAAACTAAACGAACCACTGTTTGCGTATTATTGAAAAGAGTCCAACAGGTCGTAAGCAAATTAATTATTTGAATGATAGATGCAATCGCATCCGGATTATTTCTCTCATTGTTTGCGACATTATTCACATTATCATCGGTGGGTACCGACACTTTTGGTCCGTCACTATCTCCGACCAAATTATCGGTAACCTATTGTTTTGAGACCAATATATCCAACGGTTAACACAATAATAACACAAAAGGAATGCATTCCGTAATCCAAATATTGATACGAATATACAGTAATTAATGACATAATGTTTTATGAATTATAAATCAATTGAAAAACTCTTGTGTTTGAGTCAATACATACGCCATTGGTTTTGCCGGAGTCTTCGGGTACTAAACCGATGTCGTCGTCATTTTCGTGTACGTCTTGCGGCGGCTTTTCAGTGAAGAACCGAATCAAGAACTCACCCTCTTCACCTGGATCGAATGTTGACGGAACTATGCAATACTTGCCTGTAATCAAACAAATTAATGAGTAATAACACCAAGATCAAATTAAATTCATACCAGGTTTGAGTTTAAACCTTCCGTTCACTTCTCTTAGATTAATGAAAGTGGGGGAACGGGCGACAGACTGATTGTATTTGAAATATTCCAAACCCAGTAGTTGTTGGCGAGAGTTTCGGTTGAAATTGGACTCATATCGGGGACCACCAGCAGTGATGTGTCCCTCTTTGATCTCATAAATTGCAAAACCAATAGTAAGGCTGTCCAAACCCATCTTTCTCTTCAGTCTATGGTTTTTCTGCATAAGAGCGACGACACATGTGCCTAGAAACACATTCCCATAATAAGAGATTTGCTTTTGCTAGGTTATTTGGAAGACATACATTGGTCTTCGTCGTCGTCCTCGTCGTGATCTACTAATGTTATCAAATATTGTGGATTCAAATGGAAGGTTTGCAAGTGGTTTCGACAGCCCCCCGCCGTTATCTGTGGGTTCAATAAGATATTGTACCCTTAATTTAATTGCTAAGAATATCTATCACTGGCACTCACGCCTTTAATCCATTGTCCCTCGAAGTATGAGACTTCCCACCGGCGCTTCTGTTCTATTTTTTGAATTCAATATTTTAATCCAACATTGTTTTGTAAATTTTGATCCAAACCTTCGCCCAAAGAGTCGGGAGTTATGTTACAGATCTCGAGTCGAGTAAAGTTATTCTTGAAGTCAGTGAATGTCATCCAAAACTCTCCGTCGGCGTCAAAAGTCAGCCCTAATTGTCGTTTCTCGTGATCAGGAACTATAGTCCACTCACGCGATCTTAGATTAGAATATAAATTAAAGCAATCAATTAGTTGATAGGTTATCGCTGTGAGCACTCACTTATCACTCCAGGCCCCATTCCACTCGGCTTCATTGCCCCATGGATTCCTGATCCGAATTAGTGGCATCTTGCCTTGAACACGTGTTGTGCTCAATTGGACCAACTTGACTGCAGTCACAGAATAGGCGTGTCCTCTAATTAAACCTGTTCAGACACAATTAGATTCATTTGTTTAACCATTTAAAGCCGTTCAATACCGTTAGACATCTCGGCCTCCATTTGGGAGGCGTCCAGCGCTTCGATACTACAGCCCAGGAATGAGGAGCGGTCGCAGGCTTTGAGCATTATGTTCAACAGATTGGGCGGACATTCATTTGACTGGAGATCAAAGTTTTCACACAAACCGCCTGAAAATCATTTAAATTAATTATTATTTTAGTGGTTATGTCAGACGTTAGAAAAAAACCTGTAAAGTCTTCCATGGCTTCGCTGGTTGTTCCCCCTTTGAGTGCCTCATAAGAGCCATGAAGTCTATTAATATTCAAAGATAAATAAATAAAATTGAGGGTCAATTAGGAGACACTGACAGCGCACTAATTAAGTCCTCACTTATCGATGTTCACAACTCTTTAATAAAATTAATTAATATTTATGATCTCAATTTTTATCTCAGATTTAGTCATATTAATTGAAATTAATTACGAAGATAGCCAAGGATTGGGCGGCGGGTTAGCCAAGGGGTCACCTGTCATTACATAAATCATCGTTCGATTTTGTATTTAAATTAGCAATTAATCGATTAAAACTGTCATTGAAATATTAAAATCATCAAGATAAGAGTCTACAGGTTTGACAAATTTCCAAATTATGAATGATATGCCGTTTTAGCGGTCATTCCTAAAATTGATAGCAATTTTAGCAACAATTTCGCCAAAAATACATAGAAATCGAAATTCATTTCGACATAAAAGGAGTTGTTTTTGGAAAGCAATCAAATCGAGTATAAAAACAAAAGATGTCTCAAAACAAGTCTCACTTCGCGTAAGCCTTTTCGAGGAGAGCGCTCCAGAATTCATTCTTGTCTTTGGAGTGCATAAGCATAAGCCGACCGCCGATTGTGGGGAGTTTGTCGTCAACCACGACGTCAACCCATCGCCCGTATTGCCAGAATCGGAAGTGGAATATTCCTAAAAACAAGAACTCATAAATAAAACCTGCTAGGTGACACTCCAATAATAATATCAGACCCGCATATTCTGGTTTGCCAAAGGTCTGGTCGTGCGGCACAACTCTATGGAAGAGCTTTGGGCTTAGCGTAAGATTAGCGACGGCTGTGAGGGTTTGCGCACAAAATTAAGTTATTTATTGATTTTCAATTAGAAGTGAAAAGAGGTCAGACCCGCTAAGAGCCAGCAGTTGCCCAGTTCGCCCTGCATAACATCAAATCGTTGGGCGCCTGCATTCCGATCCAAATAACAATTTATAGTCAATTATGAAAATTAAACAAATGAGGGGACAGACCATCGCTTATAAACAATGGGCTGTCGACGAGTTGCGAGGGTCGGACCCATTCGAAGGATCGTCTTCCTCTCCCGGCGGTCATATAGAAAGAAGAATCTGTGGCCGGAAAGGCCTCGTCTTCAAAGAGCACTCCATCTCTTAAGCACTGGTCTCTCAATTCATGGAAGTCCTGAACTTTTCCGGAAATATTGATTCCCGACTTTTTCTCACCCAACTGTCAAACGTAAAGCAAATTTACTTTTGGCTCAGAATAAACACAAGTTATATAAAAGTTATGGCTTTTGTTGAACAAATATTATGACTCAGTATCTATTAAAGACTTTTAGTATCTATGAAACTTTCATAATGAAAGTCATTGAAATGCTATTTACTTGTTTTTTGATGGAAACGTTCATTATTTAAATGTCCGTCAATTTTAAACATTCAAATAATAGTCGAAATTATTTATAATTAAAGGCAAAAAAGTATTAATTATTCAGAAAAGTTAATTAAAGTTCTAATTTAAGCGAAATTTTTAACAAATTTAACGCTAAACTTATGAAAGAATTCAAAACATTGAAAGGTTTTGCTACTAAACATATGACTGGTTTTCGCTTGAATTTAATTAAAGATAACTAAAACTACTTTTTATTTGAGATCTTTCGCCGATTATTTTATTGTCAAAAACAGTAAATTTCATTGATATGTGAAACACATGTCATTTACTGGCGTTTCTCATCTCATAACTAAATGTTTACTCAAAAAACTGATATTAGAACAGTTGGAACAATTGAACAGAAGTTTTATCTAAAACTATCAAATGATTCAATGATTGAAATGATTCAATTGAAGCCAAGATTAATATTAATCGTTTGAATGTTATCTAGCAGATTGTATCTAGCATTGAAAAGGCGTTAAATGAAATTAAATGGATCGGCAATTGAACATGCAAATTTTATTTTTCCAGTTTTATTGCTTACATTAATTTGAATTCATATTAATCAAGTGTTTTGTAAATATTTACATTAAAAATATTAAATAATTAGTAAATATTAGTATACCTTATATATGATGGGCTCAGACATTGTCCGGATTACTGATTAGTTCTTTGATTAGTTTAAAATCAGTTAATCACATTCGTATCGACCGCTTTTTGTATCCAATGTTTGATAGGGAAATGTTTTTTGAATTATGCCATAAAATGACATAAAACTTAAAAATAACACAAATCTATAAAATAATGTTAAATAAATATCAAACGAAAGGCTCACTTCTCAGGAATTTTCTTATAATGAGATTATTTTATGACTTTTGATTTGATTGCAGTGAAAAGGATTTGAATTAATTTCAATGTTTTCGGAAAAATATTTTCTGTTATGTTATTAAATGTTTGTTAATTGAGTGACGAAACAACACATTCATAGATAAGATTAGCACTGATTTTGACTAATTCTTAACCAATCGGTCAAATTAAAGGAAGATTTGATTAAATGTTGTCATTTAAAATCAAATTTAAAAACATTGAATATTATGTTAGGAATGGGCGGTGGACTGACTCAACACAGTAAACATTAGCGTTCAACACACAGTCGTTTTTGCACATGTCTTCAAACGGGTCTGCATTTCATATATGACTACAGAACCCAATGCTTACGATTTTGTGATAAATTGTTCGCTTCGTAACTGAAGATTCAGACATTTGTTCATCAAATAGATTACATTTACTTAGTTTAAAGTCAAGTCGAGTTAAGTCATTCTTATTAATAATATTTATGCCAACAATAACTTGTTTTTAACATTCAATAGCTTTTCAATTGGTTTTAATGATTTAAAGATCACTTCATTTTAATTTATGAATGAATTATTCTATTAATTAATAGTTTAGTTAAGAATCGCTTTAACTTTTTGTTGCTTTGTTTTAGTGGTAAATATTCTGATTACTGAATGGGTTTGAAATAAAGACAAACTATGATTGCAATAAATAACTTTTGCGTTGATAGCATTGAAGACCGGTTTTCCTTGACATCAGTCAACTTGCAATCAATTCTTTGCTGAAAAAACATAATCCGAGACTTTGGTTCAAAAACAGAAGAAAACATTACTTTCTATTAAAGTTCTTTACATCTGATATAATATTGTTCTTGAAATCTACATATAAAACATTTGATTAAACAAAACCTGATTTTTTTTGCTTTTCATTGAGCGACCTGGCTATTCACTGAGGGGCATGGCTATTCAAACTGTTCATATGCTGAGAAATACTCTTTTTTGTTTGAATACTTAAAGAATGTTTTTTTTATTTTATAAAAATCTTTTAAACTTTTGTAAAAATTGTTTTCTGCTTAATATAATTTTGTTTTATAGGTAGCCTTGCATGAGAGTAAGCAAGCAAGGTTACCTTAACTGTATCGCACGAGAGAGTTCATAAGTTAATAACATAATTGAAGGAAGGAATTTTAAATATTTGACACTTGGCCATTCATCACTACTCGTGTCTTATCTGATATTCTTATGAATTAAAATTTCCAAAAATTACATATTTTTGGCTCAAAAAGGTTTCAATTTAATGAAGTACTCTATTAATCAAATAATTAAATCGTTTTATTTGTAAACCACTTCATTGAATGAATTATTTCATTGCAATAAATTGTCGACAAAATGACAAAATCTCAACAACTCTTAAAATAACCGAACATTTTGTGTGAAAATTATTAATCCTTAAGATTGAGATATGAATTAAATTAAGAGATATATTAATAATTATAATAAATGTGTGAATAATTTTGATTTGATTTCGTTTTAGGCGAGGAAATAGCGCTAAAACTGATTAATTTCGAAGTGAATTAAGATTTAACTCCAAATCAGGTCTAAAAATACTTCTATAAAATAGTAATTCATTCGTAAAATATTTTTCTAATTAAATGAAACATTAATTAAGTTTTTGAAGTGATTTGCAATAAATTCGTTCGAAAAATCAAAATAAAGTGCATTTGTTTGATAAGAATAGCAATTCCTAACAAAAATACACAAAACATTCCGAAATATAATGAAATTTTGTTTTATTTCAATTACATTATGAAAAGAACCATAACTTCAATAAATAACTGTATTATCGATAAGACGGGTATTTTGCGCCCAAAATAATGCTTTGAATAGATTTATAATGATTTGAGTATAGATTAAAATAACTGATAAAAATTTGCAACTAATCTGAATCTAGCAATTAATTGAAACTAATTATTCACCGGAGAAAAATTAAATCGTTTCAAATCTAATATTAAATATTGAAATTCAATTTCAACCGATCTTTGTCTGAGATTTTAGAGTTGGTCTAGTCGAATTAATGGTATGCCAATGATTGTAAATCAAAATATAGACAGACTGTCCCCTTTACGTCAAATGGGGGACAAAGCCTCCAGTTTTGACCCAACCCTTCGCTGAATGCATAAGTTATTATAAATGTTGATTAAAATCATTCTCAACGTCTGATTTTCTTTATGATATTTTCGGTTTTATTATTGAATCCTTCCTTTGATTTCCCGATTCAGGGCTTAAGGCTTTCACTTAAGGTTCAGAATGAGGAACAGGAATCAGTGAAACCACTTCTCAACAAAATATTTGTTTTGATTAATTGCTTGTATTAATCCATAAAATTGTATTTTATTTTGTGTATAAACAAAACCCTGGATTTTTATAGAGAATGTAATAATTTCTTCCAAAAATTGATTTCCTTTTAGAGAGACTTTGAAATAAATATTTTGTATTGAATGTGTCTAAAGATTTGTGAGAAGACATAAAAAAATGAATAAATCAATAGTTGTTTATCAGATATTTTACATAAATTAAAATTTCAATACTTTTGATACCAGTTTTAAAAATTTTAATAAAATTCTAATAAAACGTTTAATATGTTTAAGAATTTAGATTAATATCAATTCCTAAAATTTGTTAGAATATTATTTTAATTAATAAGTGAATTGTGTTAATGATTTCAATTTTAAAATATACCTGAATGTACAGGGGAAATGTTTCTCATAATTTATTACACATATAATAATACAGTTCATTTTCATTCTGATTATTATCAATGAATTCGGTTAAGAAGAGAGATACTGCCTGAATGAATATTACTCATCGATAAGGAGTAAAATTCAAATCAAATTAGAGGACAAACACCAATTAAATTCTGTATTTATGAGTCGATCATAAATAAGAAAGTCTTAAACCCTATTAAACCGATTTCTAAATGGTTCACAAAATGGTTCACATTTGCAAAGAATTAAAGCAATAATTTTTATTTCTGTTAAAATTTTAGTACATTTCCGCTCAGAATAAATATTTATTTAACGCAAGTATTTTTAAGAATTAATAGTCGACTCACTATTCACTTTGACTGTCATTCCTATCGATAGGGATGAGTAAAAAAATTAAAAATAATTTCCACTAATATGAAGAAGTAAAATGGTTCAATTCAGTTTGAACCAGTAGACCTTTTATTAATGATGCTGTCATCCTGCAAAATAGATTATTTGATAAATATTTTACTCCAATATAAATCTTTGTATTTTGCATTTTTTTGCTCCAAGCAAGTTTTTGATTAAAATTTTAAATTTTTGCTCAAATTAATTCAATTATAACCATTTAACCATGTTTACCCAGTCTGACCACTGACCAACCTCTCAAAACTCTTGATTTTAAACCCTCAATCAAGTTTAATTTAATCTGGCTTTATCAAATCGGGTTAAAAATTGTAAATTTCAAGATAAAGTTTAAAATACTATACTTCAACAATATGTCAAGCAGGCTAAGCTAGGTCACATTGATAGAAATCTTGCCATTTCCTTAAAAACTATAATTTTAAAAATTATGTTATGTTTGATTGGATTAAAATGACAGCTTTGCTAGATTATAATTCTAATTTTTGAGGAAATTATAAAAGAGATAAAAATACTTAAACTCAAGTAAAATACGAATCCATTCATAAGTTTTGCAAAAATTGATTCATAAGAAACTCAACGACTTTTGAATTAAAAAATAAACGAAACATTAATTTTATTCCTAATCCAGTGATAAACCATTTAAAGCAAGATCAGTTAAACTTTCTAAAAATTTGGATTAAGGCTAATTCGATGATAAAAATACTAAATTCTTACTTTTGAGAACTCTTGGGTGGCTGAAGGGTCTGCCACCGATTGAATAGATTCCCTCCAATAAGGCTTGGAATTCATGAAAGTGTTGTGCACTTGTCGGGGACCGGAGTCGACTTTCAAAATGATGTCATCCTCTCTCATCACTCCGACTTTCAAACTCTGTTTATTATGATTGTCCGTTCGGTGGGGACTATTAGTACAATGGGATAATTTATTACCCATTTTAGCAAATGAATTTAAAGCAAAAATTGAGACCAGACTAAAACTGTGCACAAACCACACCCAACACTTCAAAATTCATTTTATTTACTCTTTTCTTAGCACATCCTTTGAGAGCACATCTCTCCAAAAGTCAATTTCTTAGACTTCTCTTAATTCTAAAAATAATTTAATCTGAGAAAACAGTGCTTCAAAACACGTGAGGATTACTCATAAGAGTTACTCACTTCGGAGCAAATTATAACTTCTTTGTTATAATTACTCAATAAAATAAATAACTCCTAATTCAGTGCTGTCTATAAAAACAAATCCGGCGACACATCCGATAAAAAGACGATTTTATGGCAAATATTTAGAAAGCATTTATCAATTTAATGGCAAATAGGAGTAAATTAACTCATATTCACTAAAATGTTGTTTAGAATCGTTTTTATCAAATTCTGTTTATCTCGGGTTCCACTCAAATCCTTGAACTTCTTGAGACGCCCTTGGTTATGCATAAACTAGGCGATTTGTAATGTCATTCTATCACCAATATCTTCTTTTATTACTATAATCATGATGATGATAAAGAGGCAGAACTATCACATTAACACCATTTCTTTCTGGGATTCCAAAAGCGCTCCATTTTTCTATTAATCTTTTTTTGGATTGAATTTCGATTTTTCAAATCTATAAATTTTTGCAAATTTTTATCTATATTTTTGATAGATATCCAGAGTTTATAAATCATTTTATCATAAAATGCTTTTTTACTGTCGAATAAAACGTAAGAAAAATGACTTCAAAAAGGGTCGAGAAATTGATATATAAAAACTTTTTTGTTAGAAAATTTATAATTTTTTTAATTACGATTTAATTCAAAATTAATACGGAATTTGTATTTAAGGCAAAACCAAGAAAACCTTTGAAAATATGGCATTTAATGAATTTAAATTTGAAATTTTCTAATTAATAACTTAAATGAAGTGAAGTTCAAAGTTTTCAATTAAAAATTGCGATTAATTTATTAGAAATCCATTGAATTTCGTTTTTTTACAGTTTTTAAGAGTTTTTAAGAGACAATAATATAAAAGATTTCGCTTTGAATTGAGAATAGATTTTAAATAATAGTGGATTAATCATTTTGGATTAGATCAAGGACAACCTAGATTAATACTTTCATTGTAATTGTAATCAACCAAATTAATTTATGTATTGATTGGAATGTGGCCTACATCATCATGGCATATTTTACTTTGATCCTCACTGTGTGGGTCACTTTTCTCAGATTACATCTTGTTCATCTCCTTTCCAAGCTTGTAAATTTATTGACGTTAATTTGCATTGATCACTTCCAAATTGATGACATCAATCAAAATAAACGACTGCTGTAATTGATGTGTCCGTCACAACATTTACAAACTTTAAAATATAGGCCGCACAACCTCCAATCAATTATCAAATAATCAAGGCAATTCATAAACTATAATTATCAATTTTATTTAATTTACGAGTAAAAAGTAAAAAGAGTATATGCTCTAGTAAATATTATAATTAGAAAACATTGTGCAAAAAATATCATTTATAACATTATATTTAAAAGATTTGATTCCATATAATATTGGATCAGACCTTCAGATTTACAAAATGATGATGGTCACTTTTTAAAAGAGGAAAGATCGCCAAGATCAGACTTCATTGTCATTGTCATCGATGTCATCGAGTGATACATTCCTGGGCCGACATCCACAGAGAGTATGATTCGTGAAGAGTAGTTTCTCAAAACTTTGCTGCTGTCGAACCCTTTTGTACGACTGATGTATTTTTAGGGAAACCGTCAAAAAGTAGAGCTCAACAGTTGTCATCTCAATTGGTTGACACATTTGGGTGGCGTGAGAACAGCACCCAGTCTGGTCGTTGCACCGGTGAAGAAGGGTTCCTCTCGGCAAATATACTTTGGAGGGGTCAGTCGTATTGACGTACACAACCTGGGGTTTGGGTTGTTTGCAAGAGGCATCTTCTCTAATTCGGACCCCGTGTTCGAAGGCCAGAATCGCTGCATTCTCCACAGAAGACCGCCGGCTCCCACTTATTAAGCTTTCACTCAGAATATTCATATAAAAGACGATTAAAATCAAGTAAAGTTTGCACGATAACTTTAAAACCGATTCCAGTCTTTGGCTCTCAATTAACGTCATTTTGTTGACTCGAATCCAAAAATTTTAATCAATTTAAACGATTTTATATTAATTTATCGACGGATTAATTTGCACGAAGTTCTGAAGTTTGAAGAAATCTGTTCAAAGGAAAGCAGTTTTAGTTAAACATTGATTTCACGATAACTTTTTTAGCATTTAATTTGAAATTTATAGCAAATTCGTAGCAAAAGTAAAGATTTATTTTGAATTTGAGATTTATTTTCAAATTACGAAAGATTCCTAAAAATTGTTTAACAAATTTTGATTTGTTTTCCACAAAAGTCTTCGCAGGAATTCTTCTGAAAATCGATTAATTATTTTAATGTATTTAAAGTATTGAGAAGTTTGAAAAACTTGACGCAAAATACAACGAAAACTAATCAATTCTTACTTCTTTACGATTGCTTTGCAATGTATTTATGCATTTGAATAACAATCAGATAATAATGTAATTAATTTAACGCTTTTGGTGAAAGACATTGGCTCTAAAAAAATAACTAATAATTCTTTCGTCAAATTAGAAGTACTTGACTTGAAATTTAAATTCAATTAACCAAGGACACACTTTTGACACTTCGAGAAACTTAATCGAAATCAATTCTACTTAATATTGATTTACATACCAATCGATTGTTTAATTAAATCCAAAACTTTTGACAACTTTTTTGGGAAAAGAGAGAACTTTACGCTACGATTCTCTGCCTCTGAATGAAGGAAAAACTTGTGAACTGACCTTATTTTAGAAATTCGTTTTGAGAAGAAATTGTGGATTTCGGTAACTTTTTTATATAACCTGTACATGCTCAATCTGTTACGCAAATAAATTTACTGACTGCAAATTGTGGGACTCCCCGGCCTTGCCTGCACTCCTCTGCTCCAGAATACGCCTGAATTCAACAAATCACTTGATTCTTATCTCGAATTCTCAGCTTTTTATTCAATTTTTCATTTAATTTCAATGCTCTGATGACTGGCTCTTGTCTGAGTCCAGACAATGAACAAGACACAACAAAGGATAGTTTTGCTTAATTTAAATAAAAATTGAAGCTTTCACCAATTCAAACCCATTATAAGTAATTAAATATGCAAGTTCTAGATTTAATGTTTCAAATAATAATTAATTTGTAAAAATAGTCCGATTGTTGACTGAAAACATTAAAAACTTGTTTAAATTGGAATAACTTTATTAATTGAGTATTTGTTGAGGTTTTAGGCAAACTTTTTAATTAAGAATTACTCTAATAGTATTTGAGTCTAGTTTATTTAAAGTTTAAACTGAGATATTTTGAGAAAACATGTGTTTTCCAAATATCACTGAATTAATTATCGGATCTCTTCTTGTAATTCATTATTCATCTGATTTAATGCATGAATCGTAAGGTTTCGACAAATGATTTATTTGACAATACCTTAAAATTCGTAGTTTTTCTCAACAAACAGAACAAAGTTAGGGATGAGTCGTGTTGAGGGAAGTAATGATACGCACACTGTGCGTTTGGCTGACCTGGGATAGTCTGGTGGGCTCACGGCTTAGCTGCAAGCGGTCCCCAATCTATGCTAACATTCGAAACTAACAAATCGTATAAATATAATTCAAATTAAACAAAACACTATTTTTTGCAAATATAAAAAATTGTTTTAATGAACTACTTTTGTGAGTAAATAAATACTAATTAATTCGCAATTGATTTTTCTTATTCAGAGCCAATTAAGCCCAGCCTCCCCTCAAAGGGTTTAGGATTTCAAAGTAACTTGCTCACTATTATTCAGCAGAATCACGAGGATTATAATTAATTCTTAAACCAACACTTTTTATTTAAGAGTTTTATTGCTATTAGATTATGAGATTCATTGCATTTACTGTAAACTTGGATATTTGTAAAAAACATTAATTTGAAATTATGTGAAAATTTCATCTTTCAAATCCATCACTCGCTGACACTGTTGTGGGCTTTTATCAGATAAGAGATTGCCCTCCACTTAAGTGTTGGCGAAATCAAGTAATGTCTGACTGACTGAAGGTTTCATTTGATTGGAAACAATAATTGCGTTTACATTATTTGCATTGATTTTAAAATAAATTAATTGCTTGAGATTTGAGACATTATTCAAAGCGATGAGCCAGGTACAAGGATGAAAATGGAGTGCCCAGGCTAGAGCGAGGTTTGCACTAAGAGTCCTGATTCTGATACTTCTGTCCTTGGGCAATTGGAGATCTGCCACCGCTTCAAATGAGGTACAACTGTCCACATAGGAACGCAATCAATTAAAAACACATTGAATAATATTTATTGAGTGTTCTTGTCATATATGAACTTCTTGTAATCTATCCGCCGATCACAGATTTGTTGACTGATAATAGTTTCCAATTGTTTTAAAAATCGCGTGAATTGAATGTAAAACAAAAACTCATTTCATTTGTTTCATCGTTTTTATAATTTTAAAAATATTGAAAACTTTTCTAAACTATTGTCAAACTATTTTCTGTTAAATTTTTAATTTTCTCTTAAATTTCAGATTCGTCTTTGAATTTTGAGGATTTCTTGGATCGCTTTCAGGGATCGATTCAGTGATCTTCAGTCGACATTCACTCTCAGACTCACCCCTTATGTGATTCTCAACTAAATTTCGAGTTTTTATCATTAGATTTGGAGCCGTTGTACACCGTTTGAAGCTCATCGACACCCATCGGACGCCTCAAGACATCTTTGGACGCCGACCGGACATCGTTGGAGGCCTCAAGACATCGTTGGACGACGTTGGTGCCCGAGCCAGAGCCTGTGTCAGAGCCGGGGCCAGAACCTGAGCTAGTGCCAGCGCAGTGTCCGTACCAGGCCAGAAGACAGTGTCAGAGCCAGTGCATTGTGCTAGTTCACTGGTCGGTGCCTAGTACCTGGGGTCGAAGGGCTCTAGGTACTAGTGCTCGGCCAGTGCTGGCGCAGTGCCAGGCCAGTGCCTGTCCAGGTGTCTGTGTCAGAGCCTGTGCTGTGCCAATGCCAGCGTGAGTGCCGATGAGCCAGTACCAGAGTCAGTGCCAGTGCGGAGCGAATGCCAGAGCCAGAGCCAATGCCAGGGTCAGTGCAAGAGTTAGTGCCTAGAGTGAGTGCTTGGGGTCAGTGTCTAGTGCGTGTGCCTGGACCTAGTGTCTAGGTCTGGAGCCAGTGCCTAGGACCAGACTTATGCCAGTACCTAGAGCCAGAACCTGAGCGAGAACGAGAGCTAGGGCCAGAGCGAGAGCTAGAGCTCCCATCGACCTTCGGATCCATTGGACACCATCGAAGCAGTTGGATGCCATTGGAGCAGTTGAACATCTTTGGAGCTGTTGGACAACATTGGAGACTTGGGACATCTGTAGAGCCGTTGGACACGTTTGGATCCGTTCGACAATTGTAAGTATTGTTTGTGTAGTGATTCTGAGTCTGAGAGTGAATACGACTGAAGACACCACTGAATTGATTTCCTGCATCGGGACTGTTTGGGAGCGTCGGTTTGGACTACTCTGGAAATTTCTAATTTGTCTAATATTGTGTTCTCTCCTTTTAGCCTAAAATTACTTTTATTTCAGTTTATGATGCGGTGAATGACCAGTGACTGGGGAAGAGACGAACTGCAATCTCTGTCATCTCGATACAGTTTTATTCCACTCTCTGATTGACTGATCGCTACAACGGCTCTCAGCAAACACTTTGAAAAACATTTTGTGAATCAGAAAACCAGACACTTCCAAAGGGTTCTCGTATTCACTCACGTATTGGTTATCCTTTGAAGTGTTTCAATTGATTACGTGTGTCGAAGAAGATTCAGTAAAGCGTCCAAATTGACTGACATTGAAGTACCGAAGAACAAACAAACAACTAATGGTAAGGATTCTTAGTACAAACCTCGGTCTTCACCTTGGCACTACGAAAATAAAAAATGATTTAAAATGATTTTGTAATAAAAATTATTTATTTGAAAAATACTGACATTTATTAAGAATCGATTTTATAATAATTGAAAGTCATATGAAATGTTAGAAATATTCAATGAAATGGTTATTAAGTAAATATAAATCTATTTCTAATGTTTTATATATTAATTGAGATATAATTTATCGATTATTATCTGAAATATAAGTGACTATAAAATGATTACAAAATTTATTCGAAAATTATTGCAAAAAATAAATATGGATTTCGACAAAAGGGTCGGCTTTGACTCAAAGGTGAACCAATTTCTTGAGAGTTGGACTCTCCATTGGACTCGACTTTAGTCGAACCCCACATATTGTCGATGAGACGGTCGGAGTGATTATCGATGGCGTAAGAGAAGTAAGAATCGGTGTCAGACCAGTACCGCCTTCCATCGAATCGAGGAATAGACCCGCGGACGGGGTCTGAATAGGTATTCCCGTGTCAGACATGGGTTCGCTATAAATGCAGGGCAGAGGCAGTGAGTTGGGCCGGGCTTTCGTTATGTTTCCGTTGCCTATCATTGGCTTTACATCGATTTCACGGCATTTGTTGGCATTTATTTTGCAATTGGTTTTGTGCGCCTCAAGAATGTACTCTAACTCCTCCTTCTTCTTCCGGAGGGATTCGATCTCATTGAGGAGAGAGTGCTTCTTGTCTTCGAGTCCATCCGTTTCCATGAGAAGTGTGTTCGTGTGATCCATTCGTCTCTTACGACATCGCGCGGCCGCCTGTTTATTGCGTTCGCGGCGCTGTTGTCTTTTCTTTTCTTCCTCCGGAGTCAACTATCAAATCAAATAAGACATAAATATCTTCTGAAAACATAAAAATTAGGTTAAGAATACCTTTTCATTTCTCATGGGTTTCCGTCCACTGGTTTTCCGAGCCTTTCCGTTGCGGTTTAGCGTTCGGTTATAATTATTGCCGTTATTATCCGATGACTGGTTGGAACCGTTCAAAGAGTTGTTCTTATCGCAGTATGCGTTCCATTGCATGGAAGAGCGCGACTGCGAAGAGCTGTCGTCGGTCTCATAGTCTGATCCGTAGTCCAAATCACTGTTACTGTTATTACTGCTGTTGTTATTGAAGTCGTTCTGATTGGAGACCTGAAGAGACGCATAATTGGCAGAAATGTTGACTAAAGGCGGCACAAATCGCGCCTCTTGTGGGTGATGTCGGGGCTGAGGAGGAATGATCTCCATGAATTGCTCTTCGATGTTCTTCAATGTTGTCGGCGTTAATGTCGGCGTCGTTTGGGTCAGACCTCCGATATTAGCGAACTGTTGGCAAATGAAAGTAAATTAAGGATAAAATCCTTTCCTTAAAACTATTTTAATTTAGAGATTAATATTCAAAACAAAAAATTCAAATTCTCTACAAATGAGGAAAACTTCAAAAGTTATTCAAATAGAGAAAAACCGAATTTCAAAAACAAATCTTAAGATATGAAACAAACGGTTAAGAGCTTTAGTGAACAACTAATCAAATGACAAGAAATTCATTTATTAATCAAATATTCAAACGACAAAAAGCGAGCGATAAGTTTATCGAGAGTTTGAGAAACAGTTTAAATACAGTCGAAGTCTTGAGTTATCCTTCGGTTGGGTTCGAGGAATCGGGGGATAAGAAAGAGCGAGGGATAACT
>JAQGAR010000087.1:0-25992 GCA_034697865.1 Oribatida sp. | reverse complement strand
AATTTGATATAAATTGTTTTCGATTTTATCTATCATTTGTAAACTTGAGTCGTAAACTTAATTTTGGTCGACATATTGAAACAATATTTTAATCATAATTTATTAAAATTTCATTAAAAACCAAACAACGCTTGAGTTAAGAATGTTTGAAAGCATTGATTCAAGCTTTTCGAAGGGCTTTATTATAGTTTATGAAATTTTTGCCTAAACTGAGTCATTAGAGTATACAACTTGATCTGAAAAACCCCTTGCTTAAACTGAATTGTTGCTAAAAGTGAGTTGCCTAAACTGAATAGCATTAACATTATGACACCCATTGAGCCAGTCGGGGATTGGCAATTGCCTTGCTTATACTGAAATTTGCCTACATTGAAGTTGCCTCAGGTGAATATGTACTGTAGTTTTATTGAATTTTAACCGTCACAAGACCTTAAAGGGGACAATCGAAACCTTCTCAGGGGGTTTTAATTTTCCCTAGACGTATAACTTTAGATATCTTGGGTACGTACAACTTTTTGACGAGGAGGCGAATAAATTTTGGAAAACTCAAGAGGTTTCCCATTGTGACAAAAGTAGGGGAAATTTTGGCTTTTACCCCTTGGCCATCATCGTTACTTTAATAGATGATTCTGAATAGTATCCGTTTTTTAAAGAATTAATTTCAAATAAAAGACTAATTAATATATTTTGATGAAAGCCATGAAATTCAATGTCAAAAATTTGGTAAAAACTGGTTTATTCCAAAGTTTTTCTTTAAGATCAAATCCGCAATTTTTAACTAAATCTCTCATTAAGTTTGAAAATTAGATTTCATTTCACGATTTATTACTTGAAAAGATGCCAAGATGCTTCTGATATCAAACAATGTAGCGAAAAATACACCCAAAGGTATAGGTTAAAAAGGTAACAACAATAAAATTTGTAAAATTAACTTAGGTTGTTAATTAAATTTCCACCATGGAATATTAGCACACTTCGAATAAATCAGCAATAAATTCAAAGGGCATTTTAAAGCACAAACTGATCACATGATCAGACATTTGGATTACACATCACTTTCAATTAATCTTAATTTTAATTAATTAAACTTTTTTTTAATGTGAATATTCTTCAGTTCAGAATTTTGGGCCAAAAAAGTAGATTTTCATTGAATGATAACTCATTATATACTTATTCAGTGATAATTCGAGCGATGATATCATTTTTTGATAAATTTGTTTGTTTTTAAATTTGGGAATAAATTTTTGGAGTAGTCATCAATTGATTATATTTATCGTTCTTTTGATTTGAAACCATTTGATTTTAATTCTAAAGTTTTGATAATTTGTTAATTTAAAAATCGTGGAAAGTCTTTATCTTGTTTTTCTGAACTTTAGTTCTAGATATATATTCACTCGGTAGCTGTTTGAAGAGCTTTTAATAAGGACGACCAAGGCGTATTAAAGAACTTTCATTTATTGCTTAACTGATGCGATACTCAACGAGTAATAAAAGTTATTCTTATAGTAAACTTGCTGTAAATTGTTGGTAAATAATGAATTGAATTTGCCTTGAAATCAATTGGCAACCTTGGCAATTTCAAATTCATAACTAAATAAATGAAATGATAACAACAGGAGCTATAAATTTTGCTATTTTTACGACAAATCAAAAAGAAAACTGAATAACAAAATAAATAAACAAATCTGAACCCAATTCACAAAAGAATTAATAAATAGTTTGTGAAAAATTGCTTTTTCTTAAAAAACATAAAACATTTTGAAAGTAAAACGATAAAAAAAAAGTTTAGCATTGATTGATTGCGCAATAAAATCACATATGAGTTGATAACAAGTATTGATATCAAAATAAACTGATTAATGAACATTCGTTTTGGACTTAAAGTGCTTTGTATTTGATTTTCTAGTTTTGAAATTTGAAAACTACTTAAATAATTGACAGTTAATAGTGTTTTAATCGGAAACTTATTGATAATAGAAGTGATTTTGAAATGCAATGCAAAGATGCTCAACTTACCTTGCTTTCAAGCTTGGTTAAAAATTAGACTATTCAACACCTAAATGCTTAAGGTTTTATTGTTGTTAAAAATGACCTGGTTTGCTTGAGCTTGAAGAATGTAACATAATGGTAAGGATTTAGTTTAAGAGTTGAGTTACCCAACTCGTGGACAACATTGCAGTGCAGTTAAAATCCGCGGATTAGATATTGGAACGGAATTCAGTTATACAGGACTGTAATTGTTGACTGACTCAAGTGAAGAGCCTTCACTTCAGTTCCCACAAAAGTTTTGCCAGCACAAACTTGGAGGAGGGGCAGACAACACAGTTTAGATCAAATATCTCTTAAGAATTGTTCAATGTCTAAAAACTTTTGAAACCCTAGAACTTTTAGAACTTGCTATGCCTACCGAAAGGGAAAGCGTCGAGTGGATAGCTAGTGGAACCTGATTTCTAGCTCTCCTGGCTTAGAGGGAATATTTGTATTAAACTATTGAACTCCAATCGGTTTTATTCTTTTGCCATTCAATTCATTTGAATTAACATTAATTTACAATTTATTTAAACTTATCTATTCAAATTCATATTATCTCACTCGTATGAGAGATATTTTTTTCTAATTATCATCGATTAAAAGTAAAGGACAAGAGTGTCGGGGGTGTCGCCAAGCTTTTCGATTTCAGGTGTTTGGAGGGGAAGGTGATATTTTGGCTTCAGCTCAGGAGAACCTCTGAGCTGCTCAGGGGGGATTTTTTGTCATTTTCTCTGCTCAGGGAAAAAGGCTAAAAAACCCTTGGCGACCCCTGGACAAGACACATGTTATTTTTCTATAGTTTAATGATTTGAGGTAATTATTTATATCCGACTAATAATAAAAAATTGTTTTTATGCTAACTACATAGTTATTTATAGAACTATCAAAAGACTTTACTCACATTAGTATTGTGCTGTTCAACAGTAATGAATGATTCTTTCATATCAAAGCTTTGGCTGTCAAATGAGACCAATTTATTTGCTTTAAGTACTTCTGGTTTCAAGATTTGTGTTAAATCGTATTGAAGCCAATTATTGTTCAAATTTCTCTCTTCTTCGCTGACATTCTGTGTCTGCGGTTCTACTATTCCAAGAACTCTCATATTACTGATGTCATGCAATCGAGACAACATTCCACTGATAGGAAGGGCAGCCGAAATCACAACTAATTCTTTGTCCACAGAAATTTCATCGATATTTGGAATGAATTTCTGTTTCACAAAAAGTGTAATCTTATGAATGGACTGCATATCAAATGAGTCTTTTGCTATCGATATATTGAACTGGGGAATATTCAGACGCTTTATTTTGGGGAAAATGAATAATTTGTCGGATTGTACTGGCTCAGATTTAACCGTTACTTCTTGGAAGCCTGAAGAAAGGGCCAGAGAAGACGCCTCCAAGAGTTGCAAATCTAACCACAAATTTGAATATAAAAATATTATGAATTTATCGATATTTTACTTACAATTAGAAGTGTCGGTGTTTTTGTTGAGCAGTTCAGGCGCTTTACTCATTCCCAGTTTGGACAGAATCTGGAATTGAATGTATTCCAATCGCTGTATGTATTGGTCTTCCTGTTTAATCAATTGCTTTTCTTTGATACACGATAAACAAGGATTGGTTTCTTGGGTCGGAATAGAGTTTTGTCTGAATTGAATTTTGGTAACTGTTTGGTTGTCATAAGTTTGTTGTAAGTCTTGTTCACTAGTTTTGGCACTTTTCAGAACACTTTCGGTCTCCAAAACATTATTCTCTAAGCGTTTGTCTTCTAAGAAACTATTGATAAGAATTTTGTGGATCTTTTCGGGCTCTGAAAGGATATAACAATTGGAAAGTCTTAATAAACTGCAAATCAGAAGAAATGCAGTCAAACATAGACTGAGTTTTGTATTCATTTTCACTTTCAATAGACTACTGACAAAACTCTTAAAAATCTATGTTAATGTTAGCGCATATAAGTTGGCACTGAAGCTGAGAGTTAAACAGAACCTGTGCTACACTTCCACTTCGACTTCGCACCGGCCGTGTGTTTTGTGTGTGTGTTTGACTGCAACGACACTCGACTGAAAATAAACATAAGTAGTGTTAAACACCAAAATTTATTGCAAATTAATTTCTGACGTATCGATACCTTCGACTTAATGAGGTTCCAGTTGTCAGAATTGAGTTGTCCCGCACTAGACTCGTCTTTGCATAACTGAGCGAAACTTTGACTGCCGTCAGCGCATAGCAACAGATGATCGAGTCTTGGATCGAGATTTGAATGTCCCTCTCGTCTGACAATTGCTTTCAATAAAACTCAATATTTGAATGAGAATTTCAATCACTTTCTTAAGGCTTAGCAACAGGTTTACAGAATTTGTTCGCTTCCTTTTATAAGTCCACTCCTGTCTGAGTGGTGTCCCACATCTCTTTTATTCTGTTTAATCTGTCAAGAAATTCATTTATATATTGCTTTTTTATATTTAGAAGATTTTAAAAATAAAAAACTTGATAACTTATGGATGCATGCCCTTGACATTCAAAGCTTATTGAAATACTGAAATTAGACCTAGATAACCTTTGCCTCATTAATGATAATCACTTGCCTTTCATTTCATTTCATCATTTCTGACAGTTATTATAAAAACAATTATAAGCAGATTATCAGCATTTACTCAAGTGATCAACACAATGCTATGCTTGAAGTTGTTCAAAGATGAAGTGATTTTTTAACCCTGTTATTGATTTGCACTGTATTTGCACTACTGCAATCATTGGTGAAACCTTTGAGTCGAAATCGAACCACCTTCAACATTTTAAAACTAGATGTTTGTCATTTATAAATAGAAAGCAGAGAGTGAAAACACGTTACTCGGTATTTGCATTGATTATACAATTATAGTGCAATAATATAAATGCAAAATTGGTTTATTAGACCATAAGTTATGGTCCAAAACAACTACTATAACAACTAAACCATGACTACTATCACTACAATACTATTTGGAATACCTTTGCATTGAAATGATCCCAACTTTACATTCATTTTAAATATTTATAAAATAATTGATTTTATTATTGAAATCAGGAAATTATGAAACGATTTGTCATTAATTTTAAACAAACGATCGTTTAATTAAAATGTGAATAATTGACGAAATGTTGTTATTCGGTGTTATTTTAATGATAATTTCAACGCGAGCCCCGACTGGCCGGACCTCCTCTCAAATTGGGCTGAGTCGAGAATCTACTGTCACGGAGTCGAATAGTTCTACCGGTTGGCTGTCGAGTTGCCAGTTGGAGACGACGTCCCCGAACATTGGAAGGCGCCGGATGTCGATTAGGAGGAGCTCCTGGACTCGCTTGAGATGTTGGCGCTAATATAGGACGTCTCTGTAGAGTCGCACTTTGAACAGCACCACTATAAAGTCGCCCCCTTCGGGCCATTTGAGTGCCGCGAAGTGCTGAAGTGGAGGACGGAATGGACTCATTTTCGATTTGAATATCCGTTTCGTTCTTTGATTCGGTTTCTTCGGTATTCGGTTCTTGAATTTGCGATTCACTTATTGTTTGAGATCTCTGTCCGACCCCTCCTTCTGCCATATCATTATCAGCGGAAGTGTTAGCACTTTTACTGCTGTCGGCGTTTTCGGTCTCAATATTACTCGAATCGGTTTCGAATTCGTTGGGAATTATTGTTTCGCTGACGTTTGGGTCGATTCCGAAGTTCTGATTGGAATCGTTGTCAATGATATCAATGTTCTGAACCGTTGAGTGGACGCTATTATTCGCGGGAGAGTTGGCTAACGGTGTGGTCGGAACACTT
This sequence comes from Oribatida sp., assembly GCA_034697865.1. NCBI lineage: Eukaryota > Metazoa > Arthropoda > Arachnida > Sarcoptiformes > Oribatida sp. Next base: position 20,151 of record JAQGAR010000087.1, on the reverse strand, counting down.
CTTCCATTGTTGTCGTCGAATTGGGACAAATCCATTCGCGTGTCGTCGACGCCGAGTGTGGTTTCAGTCGCCAATTGCGACAAAGGAGTGCTCTCAGGAATGGATGCGCTGAAGACAAATCTCGACTGAGGCACTCGCGGAGAATTCAGAGGATCTGTCAAACCATCTCCACGCCGAGGAACATATAATGTTGGGGTACTCGGAACTATGCCGTCCCCCTCATCGTATGTCTGCTGCGGATGACTCAAATAGAATGACTGTCGACCCGTTGCGCCAAATACTGGCCTCTGAATCGGTGTCGGAATTTGCATAAAAGGATTGGTTTCAGTACTGGAAGTGACCACTGATGTAACTGTAGCCGTTGCCATTGTTGTCGAGACATTGGTATCTGTTAAACAATTGATTGTTATTTAAATTAAACATTTGTTTCCAAGGAATACCTGTCGGCTCTGCAGTCGATGTTTCCAAGGCTTCAATTTGTTCTTCACTTTCTTCTTCATTTGCATTCGATTCGGGCATATCTTCGGACACACCGACTACTTCGATGTCTTCTCCTTCATTAGCATCAGAATTGTCTTCATTCTGATCGTCTTCGTAATGTGACTCATCGTCTTCTTCCTCCTCATTGTACTCATCGTTGTCTTCTGGATAATTATCTTCAGTTTCCTCAACATTTTCTTCGTTTTCGACGTCATATTCTTCGTCTTCTTCATCCTCTTCTTCTTCTTCCTCGTCTTCATTATCTTCGCGTTCATTGACTTCATCTCTTTGTTCATCTTCTGAATCATCGCTTTCAAGAATAATGACGTCGTCGTCATCCTCTTCGAACTTTGGAGCACTTCGTGGAGCAGTGGTGTCGGCAGCCCCTTCTTTAAATTGTGTGGTCTCTATAGGTCTGATCCTTTCTGTTTCTGTCCTCAACTTTTTGGGACTGAGGGGGGCATTAATTTCGGAAGACGATTGTCGTCCTCTTTTTCTAACAATTCTGACCGACAAATTTGAAGTTGAAGGTTCCGATGCTTCCCCTCTGCTTTCCATATGTATTAAGTTTGGCGGAGAAGACATTTCTTCGTTGGAGGCCTGAGAATTGTCCTCAGAATAGGGTCCTCCCAATTGGGGCAAAAGTTCGGGAATTTCATTATTTTGTTGCGTTTGAGATATATCTTCCGTTTGTTCTTCAGTTTGAGAAGAGATGACTTCAGTCTCGGAACTGGAAGTCGGCGGAACAAACGCCATCTGAGAGGATACTGTTTGTGTCGGTTGAACTGTTGCCTGAGGAACAGATTGATGCGAAGTCGACTCTTCAGTGGTGGGCTGTACAGTGGCCACAGTTGCTGTTCGCGCAGAAACATTCGGAGTTCGACCGCTTCGATGAAGAGCTGAGGCCACCGCCAGCGGACGTATACTTGCCGTTGGAGTAGATTTTGCAGACAGTGGTTGGGGTTGAACTGAATGACGAACAGGATTTGATTGTGATTGAGAGGTCTGCACAGAAGCGGTGGAAACTCCTATCGCTGCTGAAGTGGACTGCAGTGGGGGTTGAGTTGGCTTTTGTTGTCGCGTTTTAAGGCTTTCGATTTGTTTGTTAGCGTCGGACAACTCTTTCTCATAACGAATCGCTTTCGCCTCGTATTGAGACTTAATTGACGCCATTCTGAGAGCAGTTTCTTCAGATGACTGTTCCATTTGTTTGATTTTTTCTTTTAGTTCTTCAATTGACTTTTCGAAAGATTCCTTTTCTTTCAAAATACTTTGTTTTTCGCTGGAAATAGTGGCTAACCTAAGCTTGGCCTGATGTGCGATCTTTTTGGCCTTATCTTCCTTTTCAATGGCCGCCGCTCTGGCGGTCTCTCTTTCTTCGGTTACTTGAATTAAATCAATTCTCGATTTCTCAATTTGTTGATCCAATTCTTTAATCTTTGAATTTAATTCTTCCACTTTCTGTAAGAATTCGGCTGATTGTGCTTCAGAAGGGGTGCCCACACCAACGGCAGTGCCTTTATTCTCATTAATTTTATCGAATTGGGCTTTGAGTTCGTCGAATTGCATTTTATACTTCCTAGCTACTTTTCGCAACTGAACGATTGTGTTCTGATTGGAAGTCTGCTCATTCTTTAAACCATTTAATTCATCCGTTAGTTTCTTAACTTCGTTTGTCTTCACTTCAAAATTGTTTTTAATGGTTTGCATTTGTGTTTCCAAAACATTTCGGCCTTTCTTCTGATTTTCGAATTCTTGAGTCAATCGATTCAACTCATGAGTCGAGTTTGAGATCTATTATTCAAATCAAAATATAAAACTCTGACAAAAGTTTTTTCAAAAAAAGAGTCGGACCTGTTGTTGAAGTTTAGTCTTCTCTTCATTAAGACGTTTCATATCTTCAGGACTTGTCTTGTTGACCTGTTCCATCAAAGCGTTAGTTCTTCTTTGCCAGTGCTTCAGCTCTTCCCTAAGCGCCAGGTTTTCTGCATTCTTCGTCTCAACCTTTGAAAAAAATTAATTAAAAGTAATATTAATGAGATTTTAAGCGAACCTTAAGATTAATCTCTTCGATATCTTTGGATAACTTTTGGGAATCGATTTGATTTAATTTGTTTTCCAATTCTTTGTATTTAGTCTCGAGATTTGACTTTTCATTTCTAAGCAAAGCGTTGCTATCACTCAAAATGTTAATCATTTCAATCTTTTTGACCATTTCGTTGTGTTGCGAGACATTAGTCATTATATTGTTGGTATTGAGTCTCTCCTCCCGGAGCTCATTCTGAATGTGTGCCAATTCTTTCTTCAAGTTATCGATCACTAGTTTATTACGCGAGTCTTCACTTTCGAATGCAGTCATCTGCGTTTGGAGGACTTCCTTCTCTTTACGTAAGAATTTAATCACTTCTAACAAACGATTTGTGTTTTCGATCTCTTCTTCTTTAGAGAGCAATGGAAGCGTTGAGTTGTTCTGCAGAGCAATGATTCTATTGTTCAACAGTTCCAACTGTTGGCTCAGAGTGTCGTTAATTCTCTCCAAATCATTGCATTTCTCTTTCATTTTGTCGACATTCTCTGCAATCGATTTCTTTTCATTGGTCCACAACTGATGACTTTGAGACAACTGTTCCTGTGCTTTATTGGCGGCCGACTCGGCTTCAAACACTTTGTTTTGATAGATTTCCAATTGTTTTCGCAGAGAATTAATGAGTTGCGCGTCTCTTGAGTGCTGTAAGAGTTCTCTTTCATAGTTGGTCTGAGCCTCAGAAGCGATCACCATTTGGTTATTCTTGTCTTCAATGGCCCGCTTCTCGTTGAGGATAGCTTTTTCTGCATTAGAGTTGGCGTCAATCAAAGAATTGGTCAATTTATTTATTCGATCCAAATATTGTTGGCTAGCATTCTTGGATTCAGTTTCTAAGGTATTCTTCTCGACGAATAAGCGTTGACACCTTTCTTTGAATTCAGACAACTCTTTGGTCAGAGTGTTAATTGTGTTTTCTTTTTCATTGATAATGGAATTCGCCTTTTCTTGGATCTCTTCAGTAGTCAGTTTGTGTTCATTGAGTTTCTCCTCTAATGTCGAGTTAATTGAACGCAAACTTTCGGACGCTTTCTGAGCGTTACTCAACTTCTCCCTCAACAGCTTTATTTCATTCTGAGCTTCGCTATACTGTTCTCGCATCACAATGAGCTGGGATTGAAGAGCTCTGTCAGCTTCAGTGGAGGCGGGAGCTCCCGATTCTGTTAATTGATTGACACCAGTTTTGATTGAATTCAATTCGTTTTCCAAATTTCTGGCTTTTGTCTGATATTCAGTCAGTTCTTTGTGGGCCTTAAGGTATTTCTCAATTTCAGCGTCGAGTCTGTTCTGCAGTTCTTGTGAATGCTTTTCCCAAAGAAGGCTCGCATCTGAATGTCTTTGACTGTCTTTTTCAGATTTGTTCCTCAAATAAGCGCATTCTTTCTCCAGCTTTGAATTCTGAGTCTTCAGGTTTCGAATGGAATCGCTTTCCATTTGATTCAAATTTTTTTGAACCGACTGTAAAGTGTTTATCAGTTTGTTTTGATTTTCCTGGTTTCTGATCATTAGTTCTTTTTCCTGAAGCAGATTCAGTTCATTATTCCGATACAAATCGCGCTCAGATTTAATGCTTTCGATATTCATCTCAAATCGATTGAGCTTTTCGTTGAGGGAAAGCATTTCCTGACGCATAAGAATCAGACTTTGTTCGTGTTTTTTGCTGTTTTGGTTCAAAATAGTGTTTCGGTCTCTCAATAATGTGTTTTCTCTCTGGAATTGTTCGCAATTTGTTTTAAACATTTGAAGCCTTTCCTGAGTGAACGCCAGTTCTGAGGATATCTTCGCAGATTCGATCTTAATATTAGACAACTCTTCTCTCAATTTCTCATTAGTTTCGGTAAAAACTTTGAGTTTGTTATCACTATTTTCGCGATGTTTTTCGTATTCACTCTTCAATTGTTCAAAATTTGACTTCAATTTATTCTGTTCCTCAATACTAACATTTGATGAAAACGGGGAAGAGTTCATTGGGGCCGGAGATTTCTGGATCTGATTTGTATCTTGACTTGTATGGGAGGCCAACATCTTAAATGCATCCCTTTGTTTGACTATTGTGTCGACTAATTCTGTCTGTTGTCTTCGTTCAGTCCTCAAGTTTTCCAACTGAAGAAGAGCTTCATCTAAATCACTGCGAAGGGAATGCATCTGTTGGTCGTTCTTTTCATTGTCTGACTTTCGAAGTTTTTCGTTGATTTCACGCAAAGCATTCATTAATTCCTGATTTCTAACCTGAAGTTCTTCGATATCTTTGAATGTAACCATTTCTTGAGGAACGCCTCTGTAATTGTCAGAGGATGATATCTGAGAGTCCTGTCCATCAGCGACTCTGAAGCCTCGGGCCTCCTGTACGCTCTTAATGAGAGCGCGTATTTGTTTGGCTAAATCTCTGTTTTCACTTTCAAATCGATTGATTTCGCGCTCATACTGTTTGTTGATTCGGATGAGAGTGTCCTTCTCTTGAAGCCATTGTTCCCTTTCTGTCATTAGAGTTGATATTTGATTCTGAAGCTCAACGATATTGTGAAGAGCATTTTGGTGTTCGTGTATTTTTCGGTGAAGAAGTGGCGCATTCTCTTCGGCCTCTGTTGTCAAGTGTTGCATGTGTTCTTTAAGTACAATGTTTTCGCTCTTTTGGTCGTCCAGTTCTTGTTGTTTGGCCACTAATTCATTGAATATTTGAGTGAAACTCATGTTTTTCCCCAAAAGCTTTTTGGTATTCGCCGCCAAAGGGTATTGTCGTTCAAATTCTGACTCCAAGTTATCCCTGGAAGTGTTAAGCACAGACTCTTTAAGCTCTTCCACCTCTTTGGTTAAAATACTGTTTTGTTCCAACGATTCATTCATCTGTTCGACAAATCTGTTCTGATTTTCATTAAAAGTTGATTCGAGCTCATTGTGGGCTTCTTTTGCCGATTGCAGTAATTTTTGCATTTCTTCAATGGTCTCAATAAGACTATCGTTGCGTTTCTTCAAATCAATGTTTGACTGTTTGTGTAATTCAATCAAATTGTTTTGAGCCCTAATTTCATTCTGGAAGTCTTCCTCCAATTGTTGACTGAAGTGTTGCATTTCGCCAATCCTTTGGGCCAAACTGTCGATATTTTTGTCTTTTTTGTCAATCATTTGTTTCAAATGTTTTATTTCTTCCAAATATTTTGTGTTTTCATCGGTTTTCTGTTCTAAATTCGACTGTAATTCAAATATTTGTATCGTTCGGTCCCTTCTGAGAGTCATCAGTTCATTGACTTTGGCGTTGAGCTCTTCATTTAGACCCTGAATCTGTTTCTGATAGAGTTGTCTCTCTTGACTCATTCTGATCTCCTGATGCTGAACAGAAATCATCTTCAATTCGAGCTCTTCAGCCCTGACTGAGGTTTCGAGTCTTCCCTCACTGTTTGACTTCAGTTGAGAGCAAATTGATTTCAATTCATTTTGTAAACTTTGGATTTCTTCTTGTCTTCGGTCCAACAGTTCCGTCAAATCCATTTTCTCGCCATTAAATCGATTCATCTTTTCTTTAAGAGTATTCAACTCATAAGTCAGGGAATCTTTGCCTGAATTTTGAACAAAATGTCATTAAAGTTATCACTAAATTGAAGACAAATTATACAGACTTTCGAGTATTTCGTAGTATTCATGTCTTGACTTCTGAAGCGCTTCTTCCGCTTCTTTTAATTGATTTTTGAGTTTTTCCACGAAGTCTTCACTCATTTGTAGTTTAGATTTAGTGTTTTGGAGCTCCCGATCGACAGCGTAGCTCTTCTTCTCGGCGTTGGCGGCGCTGTTGGCCAACTGGGCCTTCATATTGTCCATTGTGGTCTTCCTTCCCTCGAGATGTGACTCGATTTTGATTTTAACAAAATTCGTCAATTGTCTCATTTCGTCGTCATTTAAAATATCAGACAACAGCTTATAATCTGTTTCCGACATTTTTGCTGAAGTCATTGATTGGCAACAAATCAGAAGAAATACGGAAATCAGTTAATTATTCAAATAATTAGTCAAAAAATAAATTAAATAATTTGTGAAAATCAATTAAAATTCGCCGACTTTTCAAACGCTTTCAAAAAATAAAGTCTGAGTTTAAATGCATTGACAACAGAGTGAGGCATAAAATCATGTGTCTTTTGGCGGACCATAGACTGCATACTATTGGCCTTCCCTTCTCTTCCCTCCCTTTACTTCAATCTTCGCTTCAAATTGAGACGTGTTTTGTGGAGACTTTCAATGATACCATTTAATCACAAATTAAAACTCAGTTTAAATTGCAATCAAATTAGAGCTCAAAACCAGTTTTAGGAATGGATGTAAATCCATTTAATGTGATGCCACCCCTGGTCTCCAACCCTCTCCACGATGGACCTGATGCGGCAGAGGAGCAGCACTTGGCATTTCTTCAGAGCCAGTTGGTTCAACCGTCACCCGTTCAGCCCCCACATCATGACCACTTATCAATGCCCTCAACGCCTGTGCGCAGTGTTGGTCCGCCGAGTGTCATACAAAGCACGGCCTCACCGGCGGCTCCACCCAACACATTAGGCAGTGCAAACACACCGACACACAATTCATATATGCCTTCTCTTCCCTTCGGAAGTGTTGGTCAGTCGGGTCCAATGACACCAATGACCCCCATGACTCCTGTGACACCGGTGTCAACAGACCCTGGAATTGTGCCTCAGCTTCAGAACATAGTATCGACTGTAAACCTCGGCTGCAGACTTGATCTCAAGAAGATTGCACTTCACGCCAGAAATGCTGAATACAATCCCAAACGATTTGCGGCCGTAATTATGAGGATTCGAGAGCCGCGAACCACTGCTCTCATCTTTAGTTCGGGTAAAATGGTGTGCACCGGTGCTAAGAGTGAAGAGCAGTCACGACTGGCTGCTCGAAAATATGCCCGTATTGTCCAAAAATTAGGATTTGATGTAAGCACTGATTAGTCTTTATTTCGGCAAAATTTAAGTCTTTTTTTTAATTTCGATTTTAGGCAAAGTTTTCGGACTTTAAAATCCAGAATATGGTGGGCTCGTGTGACGTCAAATTCCCCATCCGTTTGGAAGGACTGGTCCTAACTCACAGTCAGTTCTCGAGTTATGAACCCGAACTCTTTCCCGGACTCATTTACCGAATGGTTAAACCCCGTATTGTACTTCTGATATTCGTTTCGGGGAAAGTGGTCCTCACGGGTATGACTTGTTTTCTACTACAAAACTACAGTATCACTAATCCCTTGTTTGCAATTTTAGGCGCAAAAGTCAGGACAGAGATATACGAAGCCTTCGAAAACATTTATCCAATTTTGAAAGGATTTCGAAAACAATAGTTTTGTAATGTTTTGGACTCACTTTAAAAAGACTTTAGTTTTTACTCTTAAAAACAATTTTTTCATTCATTTTTAATATTTAATCGATTCATTTCGTCATATAATTCATGTTTTTTTGGAAATAAATAATTGATATTAATTATTAAATAATTAAATGATATCAAAGCTTTTTATTACAATTTATTTTATTTAAATTTCAAACCACTCTTTAAAATAGGAACACTTGGAGGGTGCGATAGGCGAGCCTTCCTTACAGTCTCTATAAACGGGACATACACTGCAGGGGATCCTCAAAAAACCGGTGTCTTTGGCCAGAGATTCGATAAAACGATACAATTTAGCTGACTCTCGACTATTGCCGACAACAGACACTCTTTTTTCCACCTTTCCGTCGAAGACAAGTGTGTCCAAAATGTTTTCAATGTCTTCAACACTGAGTTCTACTTTACTGATACCGAGGTCTGATATAAATTTGAGGACTTCTTTGGAAGTGACTAATGATTTGTTGAGTCGCGAAACCGGGTTTTTCTCACTTTCTTTGCCTGTATTTGACTTTTCCCACAGAAATCTGAGACACTGTTGAGCTAAGACCTCAATGAACTCGGTTTCGTAGTCATTGCCGCTGTACCAGGACCCGCCAGTCACTGACCGGTCCGGTTCGATGTCGTAAAGCATATATACCTTCTTTTTGGATGCGGTCACAGATTTTACAGATTTTATCAATTTTTTGGTTTCCATATTCTTCAGCACTTTATTTAATCGAATTTGTGGTAAATTTGAAAGGTTTCTGATTTCTCGAATCCAAATGCCTTTATTGGAGGCCTTCTCTATAATCTGGAGGACAACCCTTTCCTCTTCATCGGTGCCTAAAACCCAAAACTTCGTTAATAAACCCATTTATTGAGTAAATGTTTTGAGTGAAACCTTTTTGAGTTTTGGTCTGTTCTTTGATCCTATATAAGAGTTGAATTCCTTGTTTACAAATCTCGATCTTCTGAAGACCAAGCAGTTGGTTGACAGCATTGGCTCTGACCAGAGGAGTGACTCCAATCATCGCGATTTGGAGCATCTTTTCGGTGATGCCTTTCTCACTCTCACGACATAACTCAACAATACTATCGATAAAATATACAAGATTACCGAATAATTCAAAGGACTGAATCCAATACTTATTCATAATTGTGTTCAAATCCATTTCTTCAGTTGTGATCTCCGTTTTGGCCATTGATTTAACTTTATTTTCAATAACTTCTTCATTCAACTCAAAAATACACTACAAAACACACGCAAAGGACTATTCAAACATAACGTATACGAAAATCCTTTATGCAAAAACTTGCAACTTGCAAGGTAACTTCCTAAGTATTGCCTGTTATATTAAATTTCCCTTAAATTCATTAGTGTTCCTGATTATTTTGTCGTGCTCAGCGTGCAATTTCCGTCAATGCCAACTTGTTATTAAAATTTTATTCGACTAAATAGACATTAATTTGGCAAGCTCACAAGTTTTAATTGAACTGCAAACACGTTTTATTACAAATTAAAATATTTTAAAACTAAATATGCTTGAGTATATCTTGACTGAAAAATTATGCAGGATTTTTCCTCTCCTAAGCAAATGCCTAGCAAATATTTAATAATTCAGTACTGTCAATCAAACGTGCTAAGTAGTGACATTTAGTTAGCAAGTTCAAATAAAATTCTATTTTGTGATTGAATTTTGATAATATTCTTGAAGGATATCAATAGATATCGATTAAAATTGCATTCGATGTGACGAATCAATTGATGGCATAAATTGTTTATCATTACATCAATTGTGTGAATCAGTGATTGAGAAATATTTGGGAATTTCTGCTGACAAGTGTAATAAAGTTGGAAATAATTGATCTTGCCATTAGTCAAAATTGAGAACAACATTCAAAAGTTGATATTTGAGTGCGCATGCATTCAGTGGTCGGCTATTCAGACAATCTGATAGTTATTTGATTGACTGAGTCTTTCATTCTGGAGTTGGTTCGTCTCTACTCTGCTTCAGACAATCCCACGATTTATTCATCAAAACAAGTGCTCAACAGTTGAGTGTCAGTCAACACATTAATTATTTATGAAGAAAGTTATGCCTATTTGTGGTCTGTCCTTAATTTATTCGCGGCATAACATTTTGTGTAATAATATCTTCAATCAACTAATCTTTTATTGTTTGTTACAAAACATCTGATAAACAAATGGATAACTTTCTCATTGATTTCAAGCAGACATTAGGTAAGAGTCGTTGTATTGTTGTTCACATTGCTCTTAACTTGGGGTTGACTTCAGTTCAACTTGCTAATATTTTGAAATTCAATATATCCTTGAATTGATTATTGAGTTACGGGTGGAAACATTCATTTGACGCAATTGTGTCCTCTTTTCTGCCTTTAATTAAGTCAACATTTTCTTTGAGCACTTCCTCCACTAACGAGTGATTAATTCTAAGCGAATATAACACAAACTGCACTATAAATTCATTTCAATTGCATATCAAATACAACTAAAATATTTAATAAGTAATGCGATTGATATGAAAATCCCATTCAAAAGGTTAGGAAAAAGATATTCGAGTATTTCATAACATTCGCTGACATTTGAGAATTGTTTTGCATTTATGTGAAAATTATGAGAAGTCATTGCTCTCCGAAAAAAAGTTATCTTAACTAAACTGCGGATTATTATTACAGTAATGTGTTTTAGACTCCTTTTTTCATTTGTCGCCAACTTTTGTGCTCTTTCGTAAACCAAGAATTCAATTAAAAAGATAGCAATCAGTAGTATTTGTGTTATATTTCAAAAACTTGAATTTAATTCGTGTCTTAAAACCATATTTACGTCATTCGTATAATAGTTTTCAAGGAAATTAAGTTTTACTTAATTATTGCTTTCCCTTGATTATTGGTTTATTCAGAGCTTAAACTTAAAGTTTTATTTAGAGTTTGTTTTTCTCTCATTTTATAACTCCATATTCATTAGGAGTTATTAAATCCATGTTTAACAAGAGTGATCAAGGCAATACTTCTTTTTGCACATTTCCCAAGATTTGTGTCTTTGATTTGATGACAGTTTCGAAATGTTCTGTGATTTGATTATCGATGAGATTGTATTTTATTTCTTTTAGTTTATCTCTTAGTAAAAAATGCCAATCAGTTTGTCATTATTTAAAGAAAAGATTAAGATAATGTGACCAGGAATAAATCAATAATAAATGATCTAGCTGTAATCTGGGCAAGACCATTTTTTCGCAAATGTGTTTCGCAAGTGTGCACTGAATTCGATATTAGACCACATTTTCTAAACGCAAAACATGTTTATTGGAAATAAAAAATATACTCAAATATTAGACTAAAAACATATTTGTTTGAAAATTCTCTTTTGATTCTAAGAAATGGATTCTATTTTCAAAATAAACTAAACTTTAATACATTTATTTAGAATTTAATAACAATTTGTGTTATTTGTCTTTTAAAACTTCTTAAGACTCGAATATTCAATTTTCCTTTTATCGTTCTTCAAATTGAGCATTTTAACCAAGTTATATATTCTTGATTTAGTTAAGTCTATAGAGAACAATAGAGAATATAATGATTTTTGTTTAGAATTGTCAGTCACTGAATAAATGTCAATATATTGATGAGATTTTTATTTTTTCCTAAACCCCTAAACTTTTAACGAAATAACTTATTTTGGCCAAGTTATTCTTGAGGTTCTAATTTAAGTTGTCTTAATTCATTTCTCGAATCAGAGTTTAATTTTTCAATATTAATCATTTGAAAAGCAGAAATGTTTTTTTAATAAGGTTTATAAGTAATATAGTTTTATTAAACTATTAAAATTTTATAAAACGGGCAAATATTCGAGTTCTCGGTTTACCTTGTCTATACTAAATTTCCAGGTCGATTACCAGGTTCTGTCAGACAAGCTTTAACAGTATCCTAAACTAAAGAACCTTGCTGGATTTCCGTGGGACCCTGGATCCCTCTCAAAGTCGATGTGTACCAAGTAGTTCCAGATTCTCCATCGAAAATGCTATCAGAAACTCGAATCAGAATTTTCCTAAGTCGTACCAATTTTGTGCGAGGTCCTTTTAAAGATTTGAATTTTTCAAATTTCAAAAGCAAATATCTCAAAAACGGTTTGATATAAAATTATGAAACCTTCATAAGTGTGAGCGTCAAAACTTGTTTAACATTTGCTGATTGAAAAATTTTATAACTATCAAGGTAAATATTCCGACGTAATTTATTTTCTTTATATAGCATATAATAAGTACTTTGATTGAACGAGCTTAAACGACATAAAATGTGCACACCATACAAGCATATTTATTTTAATAATTTGCAAAATATTTGGCCTAGTCTATGTGATGTATAAGAAAAATAAATTACGTCGGAACGTGTACCTTGATAATTATAAATTTTTCAATTAGCAAATGTTAGGCAGGTTTTGACGCTTACATTTATGAAGGTTTCATAATTTTATATCAACCCGTTTTTGAGATATTTGCTTTTGAAATTTGAAAAATTCAAATCTTTAAAAGGACCTCGCACAAAATTGGTACCACTTAGGAAAATTCTGATTCGAGTTTCTGATAGCATTTTTGATGGAGAATCTGGAACTACTTGGTACACATCGACTTTGAGAGGGATCCAGGGTCCCATGGAAACCCAGCAAGGTTCTTTATATTGCTATTTGCGAGAAAAATACGGTAACACATTGTTTGTAGTATAGGTTTGTGGACGTTTGAAGTGTGGACAAAATATCTGAGAAAAGTATGAGAAGAAAAGGATTCGCAGCAAAAAAGCTAAATATGAATCACTTTTCTGAGAGAAAACTTTTCGACTCATCCATTATCTCATCGAATAGAAGTGATGTATCACTTGAAGCAACAGAAGTTAGTGATTTGAAATACGGTTCCCTAAGAAAGTGTTATTCGTGTTCACAAATACAAGTTCTTAAGAAAAAATATTATAAAAGCAAAAGAAAGTCTATTTGTCGTTCAGTTTCTTCAAATGAAATGGAAAGCAGTCTTTCGGCAAAATTTTTACTCAAAATGATTGACATCTCAGACATCGATTCAACGGATTATAAGTTTGGATACGATTTTGAGAATCCAATCATTAAAATCACACAAAACTTTCATAACATTCAAGATTTAGACGAAAATATAGAGTTCGGAGAAGAATGCGATAACGGCTTCAAACTCTGTGCTAATTATTCGAATGTCAGCTCAATGAGCGCTGGGGGCGGCTCTAGTCCTGCAGACATATCCCCCAGTGATTACTACAGCCACGAACTCTCTGAAAGTGTGGACGAAGACAATTGGGAAACCGATTCCAACACAATTAGCTGTGATAAGACCTGTGCCCCAACTGTTACGTCACCAATAGGTAGCCGTCCTATCGATACCAATGATTCTGCTAAACATATCAACAATCAGAAGAGTCGTAATATGCGGTAAGTTATCAGTGATTAGTGCCTCAATTTAACCTAGTTAATCCCTTTATACACCTATTAATTGATTTGATAAGATATTATCAGAACTACTATTACCAGAGAATATTACTTACATATCATAATACTATTTGTGTTGCCTTCAGATGTAATAGCAGTGATTCTGCCATTATTTTGCCATTTATTGACTCCGACTTCGATAACGAGAACATTGTGTCCCTCGACTCTGGAACTGATAAATTCGCTTTTCTTCAGAAGAATCATTCGGACAATAGTTCGGCAATGGATGTAAAACTAGATTACAGTCCTTTTTCTGGTGGTGTTTGGTCTAAATCTCGCAAATCTACTTCGATTTCGTGTCCACATCTGGAAGCCCCCAGTGTTGTCATCAGTGACCACAGCACTGATGAGGTTATCTATTTATTGCGTTCGCATTAAATCCTAACTAAATGTAATTTAACAGAGAAGTGACGCCAAAAGTGATGGCCAGAGTCCTAATGTGTTGGCCCTCGCCATTGAAAGCTATTTCACTCAATCGCCCAAACTTTCACATCGAAGGGATTCCATTAGTAGTATATCTTCGAGTACTTCCAGTCTCTCATCATTAGGAGAAGAAGATTTCATTGAACACGAGTTCTCGACATCTTGTAAATTATCGCCAGTGAGTAAATTATTTTGTAAATTCTTGAGTTTGAATTTCGCCTCAAATCATCAAACCTTGAGTTCGTATATCGTTTTCTCAGACAATTTTTCATTAATTCCACACTTTTGCGATATCTTCTCAGAACTTTGTTCTGTAAATAGTTTTTTAAAAGTTCACACAATATATCATTGAATACGAGTGTAACCAAGAATTAAATTTCATTTATTGATAGAAAGGTTTTTTTTAGTAAAAGATTGTTTGCGTAAGGTTTTATCGATATCACAAATCTTTGATTTCCTGATAAAAGTTATTTTCAGTTTAATTAAAACTTTAATAAATCATTTGATTACAAATAATAGATAAGAATTGATTAATATTTATCCAGAATTAACCAGAATTTAAAATAATTAATTAAATTCTCAGTAAATGCAGACTAACTCACTTTTAATTAAAATTCAGCATGAGCCTGGATGAATAGACATGTTCCATTTATCTTTTCTTTCTAACAATTTAATGATTATCTTCGAAAGAACATTAGTAGCATTAGTTTCCAGATCATTTTCAGTTTTATACACACATTCTGAAACTTAAAAACTCTATAATCCTTCAATTCTTAAAGAATACATGAATTTCTTCAACAAAATCTCTCTCTCTCTCTCTCTCTCTCTCTCTCTCTCTCTCTCTCTCTCTCTCTCTCTCCACTCTTCCCTTCAAACGCCTTGAGTATAGGAATTCGTTATTTTATTTGTTTTATATTACATTAATTCAATACAAAGAAATTTAATGAATCACTCTTTGAATTTGAAATAAAGAACTGTTTGAGTGTTTGAGACCTTAAGTTAAGCGCTGACTAAATACGAAAAATTAATGTTTAATGTTTTGATTTGTTGAATGATTGCGAACATGCAGTCGAGTCAGACCGGGGCCCAGCCTTCAGTCTAAGGTCATCTTTTGCGTCAGTTAACGTCACTTAATAGCATAGAATTTTAATTCAAATATTCTTTACTTTCCTGTGAGTGACATAACTAAACTGTTTTAAGGTTTGCTTCAATTTCACTGAAAGCACTCAAACCGAAGTGGATTTGGCTTTGAATTAGTTTTTCAAATCGCCATAAAGTGCTCGATAGGAATGAATTAGCTAGATCATTGATAAGATAGCTTTGCAATTTTTTTAGACAATAATTGGTTCATTTTTTCCATTGTATTCTCATTTACTTTACTATCATTGCTATCATTCAACTCTTTAATCGCAAAATGATTTGTCATTCATTGAGTATTTCAATAATGATTTCAATGATTTGGAAATTACGACAATATTTAGAGAAATAACTTATGAATAAATGTTTTGATTCGGTAGAATTGCAAATGAAATTCTAGGAATGAAAGGCACACATTGTTTGGCAAGTCAAGCAGGTGCATTCAGTGATGGTTGGGTTCCAAATTTGTTATCACTTCTAAACTCTATTATATAATGAATTCATTAAATAGCGATTCATGATTTGGCACTTCATGACTGAGTATCTGTTTTGTTGACACATAAGTTATGACTTTAATGACACTTCAATAGCATTTTGTTGTAAAAAACATTTTTCAAACAAAATAATACAACTGTTATGTCGTTCAATAAAGTGTTCAATAGCTGTCCTCCAATTGATTCGGAGCTGTGAAGAGCGTCAGTGGAAAGACGTTTGAGTTAATGCCTTCGTAGAGGCGATAACATAATTGGTAGCTCTGGTGTGGCCTAACATTTCTATCGCTAAAACGTATTGAGTAGTCGCTACACTACCTTACATTTTGTGCTGTTTTATCTTTGAATCCAACCTCTATTCAAAAAGTTTATAATTGAGTGAAAAAGTTTTGTTTGTTAGTCGAGTGTCGTATGATTTCATTTGCAAAACAGTTTATTCAGGGAATAAGGATGTGATAGTTGTGATCGTTTTACCACATTTGCATTCATTCACTCTCTTGTCTTCGACTGAAATTTTCAGTCTGAAAACCATTTCAGTTACACTTAATAAGTGTTTTTAATAATTATTTTCTGCCCTAATTGTGTACAAATTGGTGTTTAAAATGATATTTGTGTGAAATTTTAAAACTTTCGTTAATTTGAGCCCAAAAATTGTTTCACAGAATAGTTATGTTTCACTCGATTCGATATAATTCGTGAATTTGAAAAATGTGTGAATTGACCAAAACTAATAACTTATCGCTAAATGGATATAAAGAATATTCATTGAGTTTAAAACCATTGTATCGCTCGAAGCTTGAATACGGGGAGGCCTCCAGTGATGACCTCAGTAGTGACTGGGATTCTGACGAAAATTTGAAAAAACCAAAGGTTTATAGAAATAATTGTCTGGAAATTCTTGTTTACGATTTATTTATCTTAATTGCTATTATTTTCAATGATACTTTTCACTTGGATACTTTAATATTTTCAAAATTTATTATTATATTATTGCTGATTGTATTAAAATTCCCCATTATTAATCCCAGATTAATATAAACTCATTTACTATGTTAAATTATTGTGCATTTATTTTGAAATTTTGTTTAATTTTTACATTATTTACAATTAATTCTTCAAATCTAATTGATAATCAGATATCAGCTTGGAGAAAAGTACGTTCTTTGGTTACCTCTCCTTTTGTGCAAACCTATAAGAAGCAAAAGTATCCATGGATTCAATTGGCAGGACATCAAGGTACATTTAAAACTAATTCTCAAATGACATAAAAAACTTGAAAATATTAAAAATTTGCTTAAATTTATGATTAATCTGTGATTTGTATGATTGCAGGAAACTTTCTTTCCGGTCAAACACAGGGAACTATTTTGAAAAAACTGAACGGAACTGAAGAGGTTTGCTTTAAGCTCATTATGAATGATGTCATCAAACCTCTGGTTCCGGAATACCGGAAGACAATCAATATTAAAAATGAATGTAAGGATTGCCAAACGTTTGTTTATTCTTAATTAGTGATAAATACTAAAAACGTCACGTTTTCCCCAATGAGACAAAACTCTCATATTTCACGTGAAACCGATTTAATGATTAGTTAATAAACACAAATCGCATATTAATAGCAATTACTGTCTCACAAAAAATGTCAATAATTTGGCGAAATTCAACTTAAGAATTGATTTGACATTTATTCTTATCGTTTCTTTCAGTTATTTTTAGATAAATAGTGTTTACTCTTCATTGCGATAATCAGTGTTTGTCAGTCAATCATATCAATCCTGTCCTTCTAATAAAAGACGCCGAATAGAGTGTTCTTTGTTTAAACTAATCAGTGGTCAGAATTAGCAAATAGTCATAAATATTTGATATCTTATGATTTATAGACAATAATTGGAATTTTTTGAACTGCCATCAAATCTGTTCACAAAACGAGTTATGTCAGCCCATCACAAGCGGTACTCCTATTTCGAAATTCATTGAATGCACCTGAAAAGATCAAATTGATTTATTTAGACACATTTTTATGGCTGTGCCACACTTCAAGTGAAATGGGTCATATTCTTCTTATTTATAACTAGTTTAGATTTATAACAAATGTCATTATTTATTAATATAAATTGATTCCAAAAATCCTTTATCATGGTAATTCTGACCTATTTCATAATTAATATGAAATCAATTTCCATACAATTGCAATACCAAGAAATGATCAAACACATTTTTTTAGAACTAGTTCACTTGATTAAAGCGAATATTGACGCAAATTGTAATTGCTTATTAAAATGCAGACTACCTCGAACTCGAAGATCTTTTGGCCAATTTTGAGAACCCGTCAATAATGGACATAAAAATGGGTGTCCGAACATATTTGGAGGATGAGTTGACTAAAGCCAGAATCAAACCCAAACTAAGGAAAGACATGTACGACAAAATGGTTGCCATCGATCCGTTAGAACCGACCGAAGAGGAAACCCATTTAAAAGCAATAACCAAACCTCGATATATGATATGGAGGGAAACCATCAGTTCGACAGCTAGTCTTGGATTCAGAATTGAAGGCATTAAACATTCGGATGGAAAAGCATTTAAAGACTTCAAAAGAACCAAAACTGAAGAGCAGGTGAAGAATGCATTTCTTCGATTCATTGACACTCATCCACATTATGTCGTAAGTGTTTTGCCATCAATTGGTCAAGAAGTTTGTCCATTAATTCTTTTCTCATTTTCTCAGCCTTTATACCGAAATAAACTGATTGTAATCAACGAAACATTGAAATTATCGAATTTTTTCAAAACTCATGAGGTTTTTATTAATATAATTATTAAATTCAAAGCAAGTATTGATTTTCGTGACATTTATTTGAGCAGATAATCGGCAGTTCCCTTCTCTTCGTTCACGACAACAAGAGGGCAGACATTTGGTTAATAGACTTCGCCAAAACATATCCATTGCCGAAAAGCGTCTCAATTACTCATAGAGACGAGTGGCAGGTCGGCAATCATGAGGACGGGTACCTCATTGGCCTCGAGAGTCTTATAAACATATTTAATAGTATTTAATAACCATTTTGTGTACAAAACAATTTTTGGGTCAATCGATAGTAATCTCTGTTTGAAAGCGAGTTATAATTAAATTTTTGACAATATTTTACATTTTGAGCGAAAGTTATTTAACTGTAAATAACATTATTTTTATAAATAAATATATAATTTATAAAATTTAATCAGAAGACAAACGAAGCCCTTTCTCTCAACAGTTTGACACCTGATTTACGCCATTCCTCACCAGTAATCCACATCTCTTGGGCGGAATCCAGTAAACTCATGACAGCCGCGCCCTTCCAACTAACAATTTGTGGGTCCATATCCTTTGGCTTAACTATAATTTCGATTGGATTTCCTCGAAATTGTAGCGGAATCTGATTGGAAAGACGATTGTGAAGCCATTTGTCAATTCCAGTGAAGGCGAGACCCCCTCCCACCAAAAGAATCGAGGAATACATTTTTCTTTTGAGCTCCTCTGACTCGCAATGGTCTATGCATTGAAGAATAGCCTGATCTACGCTCAACAGGTGCTGATCACCAATTATGTTTATCTCTTTGTCATTATGACTGACATCACAGGCGTCTAACTCGTCTTCAATCACTGGGTCGGGGTTAGTCTCAGCGGTCTGTCCTAAAGAGCCTTCGTTGTTCTCTCCGTACTTTCTTTTAGTTTGAATCAAATAGTTTTCATCGAAGGGATCGTCAGAGTGGCCGTCGTTTCGACGGAGAATTCGCATTCTTGTGGCACTACTCAAAGTCAATGCAAACATATCTGGGTAAAAGAGAGCTAATGGCGCCAAAAGACATTCATCGCCCACAAGAATTTTATAATCGAGGACTGACTGTTCCGGAAGATTAACCCGAAAGTGCTTCTCGTTGTGACCGCAAATATCGGTATTTAAGTGACAAAACTTATGCTTCAATTCTTGTAAAAAGAGAGCACCGGTTCGGGAGTCACCGTTGCATTCGAAAGGAAAGCCTCTTTGTTTGAGAAGATAGTGGTAGAGTTGGGTTATATCACTCCCTCCATAATCGAGAGTCAAACGAGTATTTCTCGAACCAAATCCGTCTTCAATACAACAAACGCTTGTCTTCTGATCGCCTAAAAATCAAAAGGGATTAAAGTTTTTGGAAGTGATGTCCACTTAAAGAAACTGACCAATGTCTACAACACAGGCATGGGACAGTCCGGCCCCAAACGTCGAACAAACGGCTATTTATTAAAATTTTCAATTAAAAGGGGAGACAAAATATAGATAAGTTCCAAACCTTCGTGGGTTACAATACATGACTGGAATTGCAATTCGTTTAATAACATTTCGATCAAATATTTTATATGATTTCGGTTATAGACGTCAGGAATAATAAGAATCGCTCGATATTCGCTCAATTGGTTTAACGGCGTTCCCAACTCCTCTTCGATTACTTTCGAACAGATAGACTGCAAATCGGAGATTACAGTCGTCAGAGAACCGCATAAACTGCTATTGACGTTAAGCCGACCCCTAAATAAGAATAAATAAGTTAAAAAGCGTTCGTATTCATAAGCCCGAAAATCAAAAGCCCGAAAATCAAAAGCCCGAAAATTAGAAGCCCGAGAATTGAAAGCCCGAAAATCAAAA
>JAQGAR010000086.1:0-25993 GCA_034697865.1 Oribatida sp. | reverse complement strand
CCAAAAATTGTTCAATATGTGACTTAAATTATGACATGTAGATTAAGCCATATAAAGGGGTTTAGGTTATTGAATTCGCTGATTTATTTTAGTGCAAAATTTTTTTCCCATCTCGTTATTATATTCTAATACAACAAAACGAACCAATTCTTGGCTTTTATTGTCGTCATATAATTTCAATCAATTATATCTTCCGATAATATGTTCCATAAATTTATTATTCGACTCAAACTCACATTTGATCGAAAGATCAGAATTTCATGATTCTATTATTGCAATTATGGCCTCTTATCTGCCAGAAGACACTTTATAAATATATAATTTGGTTCCTAAACAATTGATTCACTCATTTAATGCTTCATTTCATTTTTAAAAATATAACCAATTTTAAGCATTTTATGAGTTTATAACTTAGAAGTCATTAATAACTTGCAATACTTTGAAATGAAAGTAAAATAAATATCAAATATTTTACCATGTTTGCACACTAGTTTTTTAAAAATATACGGAAACTTCACTAGAAGATTTGAAGAGCTCGCTTTTAACCATTTTTTGAAGAAAAGAAACTGATTAATTGAAATTTCAAATAATGTTTTGACATATTATTGAAAATAAATTTGCGATATTATTGATTCTGTTAAAGAATCACAAAAATTGCTATATGCTAAGCATTATGGAATACTACCAATATCTAATTCTATCTTGGAATTGTTGGTACATTTGCTTTCCATTTTAGCAGGGTGCCAAACAAACTTATAAACAAATGCTTTTATTGAAAATATGGGAAAATTGAGCAAGTATTAATTATTATCGTTTCATATTCCTAAATAGTTAATTAAGTTGAGCGATATTTTGATTTAAAAGGTATTTTACGAAATAGACTTAATTTGATTTCAATTTATTAATAGAAATAAAATAATTTAAATGATCGTTGGCTTTTCAGAGAAAGTGAAATTCGTTCCATCATATCATCAACATTTTGACTTTGACTTTGACTTTGACTTTGACTTTGACTTTGACTTTTTCATATTTTAAAACTTTCCAAAAAACATAAATGGTTCCGTTGAGGTTTTTCTCATCCCGGACCTCTACAGACTAGTATCTGTCAATAGATAAAACTTTTTTTACATGAAGAGTGTGTAGTGAAATTTTTTAAACGAAAACCTAGACAATTTTTCATCGATTGTCGATGGGTCCATCCGAGCTCAAAATTCAGGGGGTATTTTACCTATACCCCCTTCCGTATCTGCGATTTATATGTAAATACTGTATATAAATACACTTGAAGTTTAAAGCTTGTTGTTTAGGAAAAATAGTGGAATTCAACATGCTTATCGAGTTTAATAAATAAACAACATTTTCAAAATAACGAATCGGATGATAAAAAGTTTCCCTTTATTTGAGATCTCATATTTTATATATAAATTTTGCTCACATATTGTTCACCAATTACTATATATTATTTTCTTTATTCTGTAATCTTGTTAATTAATGAAAAAGAAGGGTTTAACTACTATTTTATCCCATGCTTATATCCCTAGTAGGGTGGTGTATTGTGGCCAACCCTTTTTTCACTCAAGTTCTAATACACAAATTTCAATAGATTTTATAGTTTTTGGGCGGGAGTGGAGGGCAAGAAATCAACAAATTTATCTAACTTCCCAATAACATTGCAGGTTAAGAGAGGTTTTCTAGTTCTTTAAACTTGTTTTTTAATCAAAATTGAACAAAAATTGAGAGAGTTAATTTTGATGAACTGTTTTATGGTTAAAAAAAAGATTACTGGACCCGATATCAACAATAATTAGTGTATTTGAAAAAATCACTTTTGACCTTGTTCACAATATGACATATGACTAGGTTTCCGATGGAATTCAATGTTTGATATATTATATAAGTTTTGTTTTGTTTTTATTTATAGGTTTGGTTTCAAAACCGAAGAACCAAATGGAGAAAAAGGTGAGCTTTTATTCTGTGCAATCGAGTGCTTATCAATAACACGATTGATATGTTAGACACGCGGCAGAGATGGCCACCGCTAAGAAGAAACATCAAAACAATTTAGACCTCTCAGGCCAAGAAGATGATATGTCATCAGATGAAGGAGAAGAGCTCACAGACAAGAGAATGAAGAAAGAACACCCATTTTTAACACATTCGATGGCATTACCCCAAAGTTAGGGGTCTTATTGTTTGGACACTTGTGAAGTGCAGTTAATTGTATTTTTTTCATACAAATAGTGTTTAAAACTATAGTGCAATAAAAGAGTTGTTGTGATCTTTTGTCGAACTCATCTCCACTTAAATATGACATTTGTTTTCTGTTGTGAACCAAACTTTCATTATTCGGATCGTAATTACAACAAAAATGTCAAACAATTTACTAATGACTGTAAAAATAAATTAAAGAATAATTAGATTTAAAATAACTATAATATAAGCGATAGAATGAGTGGTAACTTTGATTCCATGTCTGAACATTACTCTTGTAAATCAATTTAATCTACCATGATATTATTATATGACTGATTGATTAGTTTTCTCGACCATTCATTTGTACAGTTCATTGGGTATCGAAAATAATTAGAAATCAATGAATGAGAAAAATGTCTTTTTTTTCGATTCCAAGTTTAGCTAAAACTATTCAAACATCAAATTATTTATTTGAGAAAATCTAATCAATCGATCAAATTATTAGTAATTCATTTTGTATTATAATTAAAGCGATTGTATTTGAAAGCAGTTAAATAAAAATCATTGACATTATATCTAACGAGTCATTAATTACCTAAGAAGTAATCGTTTCAATTCAGTCAATCCATACCTATATTCAGTATAGTTGAAGGAAAACAGTTGAAATGTTTGCAAAATTTGAGAAATTGGCTTAAGTAGGAAAGCTAATTATCAACTAATTAATTGCATACATTTCAACAATTTTCTACTAAAAAAAAGTAGAAATTTATACAATTCTAATGACTGGAGATAATTTCAATAGTTAATTACAATGTAATTTTATTTTGCTTTATATCTAATAACTTTATTATTTAAAGAATATGCGATTTATCTCGAAATCAAAATATAGTGCGCTTTAAGCAAATTGGAGAGAAATGACTGAATGAGCGCTTCTTTCATATTCTATAATATCTACGATACTATTCTATACAGTTTGCCGACAATCCTGAGTCGCATTCATTTTGCAGACATTAGTAGAACTATTATTTTTGCAATTTTCAGGTCTCATAGTTTTCATACAATAATGAAATCCCATGTGTGGACATCCCTTTACTATATGAATGAAAATTAAAGTGAAACTCAAATTGATTTTCTTTTTCAGAGAGAGAGAGAGAGAGAGAGAGAGAGAGAGAGAGAGAGAGAGAGAGAGAGCACTTATTTATTGCTGAGTAGATTTCTCAGGAGTGCCTTTAAATTCTCTCTCTCTTATTGTTTGGCAGAAATTTCAAATTTATGTCTCATAACTACTCTATAGTTTCATTTTTTCAATTTTCAATGAATATAACAATTTTTGAGTTTCATCTTATCATAAGAATAAGAAGCAAAACATTAAATGATTTTCCTCTCAATTCTCTTTCTATTCTTCGAAAAAGTCTTTATTTTAATCATATTTAATAATGAAATACTCTTTAAGTTTATTATTGAGTTAAACTTATTTATGCAAATAATTTATAAGGAAATTGATCCGAAAAAACAAATGTCTCATTCATTGAATTATTTTGCATCAAATTTGACTGTTTAAGGGCTTTCCTAACTTATTATCGCCGAATATTAACTTTAAGGTTATTAATCGACAGATATTTACACAATTGGAGTAAATTTTTGAATTCTAGGAACAAATTTAATGATATCCAAAATTTGGATTCCAAATTCTAGGTTCAAATTTTAATTTTAAAACAGTTTTTCAGGGTAAATTTTGTTTACAATATCGAAAAACAACTTGGATCAATTATAATTCACAGCACTGACCGCCCTCCATCTACCGTTTCCTTAGCCAATTTGAATTTTTCTCTTACATTAAAATTGATTGAGAGCATTTATGAGTCAGTTTCATAAAGCCTTGTATTATAAATTTGCTTTAAATTATAAAAATGTTGATTTAAATAATAGAGTAAAATAACGCTCACAAATTAGTTGCAATTAAATTGAAATTTTCAAACAAACATTTTTATAACTGATTTAATTTGATTAAAGTCTACAAAGTATATCACTTTATATACGACTCTTGAATCTGTTGGAACTGAAGAACTTCTGTATAGAATGGCTGATAACCCGGAAGGCCTAAAATTAGGCAAGAAATTCATCATAGGAAGATTTATTGCCGGGGGCTCTTTTGGGAGACTTTACCAGGGCAAAAATATTCAAACACATGAAATGGTGGCCATAAAAATGGAAAAGAAAGAAATAGAAAAACCTCAATTGGTTTTCGAATTCGCATTCTTCCGAAGACTCAAAGCAAATGATGAACAACACAAAGGAATACCTAAAATCCATTACTTCGGCCAATGCGGACCATGGAGTGCACTGGTTATGGATTTATTGGGACCGAGTCTCGAAAAAGTTCACGAAAGGTGTGGAACTAAGTTCAGTTTGAAGACAACTATTTTACTCACGATTCAGATAATAGATATCTTTAATTACTTCCACACCAAAGGACTCATCTATAGAGACACTAAACCCGAAAACTTTCTCTTTGGACAGTCCGGAACCGATAAATACAATATCGTTCATATAATCGATCTGGGTCTCTCTAAGGAATATCTCGATGACAAAGGACAGCACATCACATTTGTTGAGGGCAAAGGTGTCACCGGAACGGTTCGATATATGAGTATAAACAACCATTTGGGATATGAAGTGAGTCGAAGAGATGATATGGAGGCCGTCGGGTACATGATAATCTATTTTATCAAAGCGGAATTACCCTGGATGGGAATCAAGGCCAATAATACCAGAGAAAAGTACAAACAAATCGCTAAAGTAAAAGAAAAAACTAAACCGGAACAGTTGTGCGCTGATCTGCCCAAAGAATTCGCCATTTATTTGAATGCAGTGAAAGCACTGAAATTTGAAGAGACGCCTCGATATGCCGAATATCAAAGTTTATTTGAAAAACTTCTGCAAAGACATGGCTTTAAAAATGATGGCGTCTATGACTTCGACAGACAACACAAACCGCGCAAATAGTTTTCATTTCTTATTCAAATTTAAATTTGCATTCAGTTTAATATAATATTCAGAACACATAAACATTTATATATTCAGTAATTTTAAAATTTTATCGATTTTGACTATTTTTCAACGATATCATCAAAATTTGAATTTAATTAATGTTTAAAATATTACTCATAAGATTTGCATTTTAAAAAATCCTAATTATAAAATTAATCACAAAATACCTCAATTAAAAACAAAATTTTTCAATAATTTACATTCAATTCTGTGAATTGGGGAATTGGGGTTCCTATCCGGTAGCCGCGCAGATATTCCAAAATTTTTAAAGCCAGTGAGTCTCACTCTTGGTGATGTCTGCCATTAATATATCTTGCTATAATAATAATAATAATAATAATAATAATAATAATAATAATTGTGCAAGAAAGCTGATTCTAGTTAACAATTACTTTGGCAATAAGAGCTTTAAATAGGAAATAATGACTTTTAAAACTTATGTTTTTTATATTTTCAACTTTAAAAACGAAAAGATTGAAATTTAATTCAATTGGTTGAGTAAATCGGCTTAAACAACAAAAGAAGTAAAATCCATTGTGGCTTAAGTTTAGGGGATGTGTGGAGTGAAGTGAGTCAATGGTATTCTAAATAATCGAAAGACCCAATTATTAAATGAATGAAAATCTCAGAGAAGTTATTTGTAAACACAATTCAAATGCCTTTTCTTTTTTTAACCAGTATTTCGAAAGCAATGAAATTATGTGCCATAAAGTGTTGCCTTCTTTTCACAGCATATTATGTGAAACTCTGGACATACGAAAGGCTGTCGAAGCAAACTATAATTTATTATGTGCTGGATATAAATGTGGACTCTTTTACTCGCGGTTTAAAAATAGTTTAATTAACTGAATAATTGTTTCCTGTTTTATGATTTGCTTCTGCTTTACATCCAAACGAAACTCATTTTCATATCAACACAACTGAAGACTGTATTCATTGTTTATGACTCGAGTCATAAGTTAAGCACAGAATCGGATTCACACAAAACCATAGATTGTTTCAAAATGTATTAGTTTTGGTTCGACTAATAAAATGGAAATTTATTAATAAATCATTTGTTGGACACACCTCAGCACAAGACCTGAATATTGATTCAAAGATCGCAAAAACTTTGGTTTCGACCAGTTTTTCCAATTGGGACGCAATCATGTTTTGCACAACTTTTTTCCCAATATTAGTGCTTTCCCTACTCCTCATCCAAGGTGAGTTTATCATTTTGATTCAATAAATTTTCATTTTTATTAATTTAACAAGGCATTAATGTTTTAAATTGCGATTAAATGAATAGTTGCTCAATAAACATGCTCATATTTTGAATTACAGTAACATAAATTGAGTTTTGCGTTTCTCATTTTGATTTCCTCAATCATTTGTATCTAAAAAGTAAACTTAAATTTTGAGTTTCGTGAATACAATAGTTGGAAAAATCGAGTTTATTATCGAAAGAAAAAGATGTGAGAAAAGAGGTCACTATTGAGAATTGAAACCAAGAAAAATATTTTGATCAGTTTTATGATCAACTTTTTATAAATGAATTTTTAGTAGTTTTGTCGGTTATCTTAAATCAGTCGTGAATTTCAAAATATTGAACACATTTACACGATTTGAACCAATTTATGATTAATTAAAACAATAGTTTTGATACTCTGTTCGAAGTCATTGTTTTAGAATCAAAGCCCAAGAAATGCCTAAAAACTATTTTTGTGATCATTTCCGTGTCGTTCCCTCCGAGTATTCTTTAAGTTATTATTTTCAGAAACAAAATTCAAATAAATGAGTGTCCAATTAGTATAATCGTGGGAAAAAAGATTACCTAAAATGATTAAGAATATTTGCGTATAATGTTAGCTCGAATTGGGGGTTCCCAAGCCGATTACTTCAGAGAAGGGGGCAATGGTAGGTAGGAAAACGGTAGATGTTTTGGGGGTCATTTTGACCAGTTTTCGGTTAAATTTAGTTTTGGCGGCTATTTTTGCATAAATTCTCTTAGCGGTCAGGCTAGGAGTTCCTCGTGAGGTACAGAATGATTTAATAAATTTTTTCGCGACAGGTGGATTTTTAGCTGAGCTCCCTTTGGATTTGTGGCTTAAATGTAGCAAGCTATTGTTCTATGAGTGACAGACTGCACAAATTTCCAAAAAATGTTAATTATTCATTCAAAGTTAGCTATTATGTGGGCCTTAAAGAAATGGTCATTTCATTAATTGGCCATGTGATTTTATTTATAAAACAGTACTAACAAAACCAAAATACATTTTGAATTTTGCCTTCTTATTTAAAACTTATGAAAGCAATTAATTGAGCAAGATAATTGATAATTAGGTTAACATTAAATTAAAACTCAAGTAATTGGAATAATGTAATAACTGTGCACTCAATACACGATTAAATAATTTAGAAAGAAAATCAAAATTAGATCATCCTTTCAAATTCAAATTTCTATTATATTTGTGTTTTGCCACTTTTGCTAGTGAACAGTCAGCGCCTGCCGTCGAGTCAGACGCCAACAAATGTTCTCGATTTTTCACAGAGTTTGATCGCTAACATACAGTCTAATGGACTGCGAGGCTATGTTTTGTTTGTCGAAAACAATGGAATTACGTCTATTCGAGCAAATATTATGGGACCCTCTAATAAAGAGTCATATGAATGGAAAGTTTACAGTTCTTCTGGAGCACCCACAGAGAATTCATGTCCAGCGATCACCACATCTTCAATTACTTTAGACTTAACCACTCTTTTGGGACAGTTAGAGATCGGACGGGAGAATATATTTTCGGAAAAATTCAAATCAATTAATGGCGACAACACTTTAATCGGAAGAACACTTATGTTGCGGGGCCTTAAGAGTGGTTCCATATCCTGTGCACTAATTCTTCCCTTTGGGTCTAAAAAGACATTTGAAGCGAAATTTCATTCTCCAATCGAAGGCTCTGTTTATTTGATTCAATGCAATAACATAACGGGTCTGATCGCCAGTCTTTCCTATTCTACTCAGATTAGGAAGTCTTCGTCTAACAAATGGACTCTAATGGCGGGACTCGAAGCAGATTCTAATGAAGATGCTAAAAATGATCACGAAAACAACAAGTGCAGTTCATTCTTAGGACGGCCTTTTTTTAGTGATATGGTTCGTTAAGTCAATTATTTATTAATTTTTAGTAATATTTTGGTCTATTATTTCAGTCAATTCCGGGAACAATAAACATAGGATCTGAACCCCTAACGATTGAAGCAAAGACATTCAAAAATGTGCCCAATATTCTATCCCTTGATCTGGTTCCAGTAATTTACTTGATAATCTACTCTGATGAAAATTCAGGAAAAATTTTAAGTTGTGCTCCGCTACAACGCATTTGGCCGCGAATGGCCTCGGCTAAATTCAGTTTCCCTATGCTTAAAGGTTCCGTAGATCTGACTCAAGAGACACCTTTGGACCCAACAATAGTTGACATTAATATAGAACTGTTCAGAACTGCTTATAGCTATGGAATCGATGAATTACCAAAAATTATTAGAAGCAAAGAGTTAACGAGCAAAGAGTGTCCAAATATTAATAGTATTATTTTCAATCCACGCAATATTGACCCGGACTCAGTACCGGCTGAAGGTCAGGGGACCACTGATCAATACGCGGTCGGAGATTTGAGTGGCAAATATGGAAATCTGGCCGATAAAGTCTCCGAAGAATTAACGATCACAGACTTTAATTTACCCCTTTTTGGACGCGATTCTGTTGTTGGCAGAGCTATGGTCTTCTATAGCCCGGAGGGAACAACAATCGGCTGCTCCAACATTGAACTCAATGGGCTCAATATGACGACCGCTTTCGCGACATTCGATCACCCAATTCAGGGTCAGTTCATTTTTCGTCAGCCCTCAGAAAATTGCAGTTCAGATACTTATGTATACATTGAAATATCGAAACCGGGAGACGACAACGCAACTAAAACAATGAATCACCCTTGGCACATACATCTAAACCCTATAACTCCGGGTATATTTGCAAACCAATTGAAAATAATTTGTATTAATTTTGTTGCCTTAATCACAGGTAATATGAATTGGAGTACAACTGAATGCAGTGCTGCGGGCGATCACTTCAATCCATACAATATATCAAAAAATTGTGTTTACGAACGCGACTGTAGTCAAACAACACCTCTCAGATGTGAATTGGGAGATACCTCTTCTAAGTTGGGATTTATAGACATTCCTCCTTATAAAGTAACAGATGAGGGCGAACTCGATATCGGCAAATACTTCTTCACTGATGTCTTTTTACCTCTTTGTGGACCAAACAGTATAATCAATAAGTCTATTGTTATCCACAACGAAGAGTTGTCAGCATCGCGACTGTCCTGTGCCAACATTATTCAATATAAGCCAAAACTTAAATCGAGGACATAGAGTCTATAGACCGTCCCATTCTTTAACTTAAATATTTTCATTGAAACCTTATTAATTCAGTAATTGATTTTTCATTAAAAAAATGTAATCTAAAAATCATTTTTTGTAATAAACAACTAAAAAAATACATCTCTCAATAACTATGAAATCCTGGTTTTTCGAATGACCTTTCCTCATATTTATATTTTAGACAGTTCAGGGACTGTTTTATTAGATCGCTTTAAGACTAATTTAATAAATGGTGCAAACATTCCACTAATTTTCTGCTATCTTAAGGAAGATTTGACGAAATAAATGAATTTCATTAAAGATTAGAAGACTATAAAAGACTAAAAATTTAATGATTTTGTTATTTGAAAAACAGACAAATTTCAAGTAATTTGAAGTAAAATTTTTGCAAAATGCCTATTACTCTGAATGAATGTTCTGTCAAAAGTCAAGCCGACAAGTATTTAGACTTATGGAGGAAATTATGGTCAGTTCGTGACACTGCGTGGCACCTCAATCATCGACATCCGTAAGAACTGATTCTAACTTTATTTTTTCAAATATTTTGCTTGATTAGAGTTTTGGTCAAATATAATGACTTATTGGTCGGCACTGAAAATAACGACAAAAAACGTATTCTATTCCCGCTCTGCGGTAAAAATGTGGACATGAAATGGTCTGAACTATAAATCACTTCTTATTTATAGAAATAATTTCGGATCAAATTCTTTGAATAAAACTTCGGAACAGGTATTGGGAGGCGGGCCATCAAGTCACTGGTGTCGAGTGCGCTGATCAAGCAATTAGTGATTTCTTCTCCTTCAATAAAATTTCATTCGGGAGCTCTACATTGAATGGTGGGAACAGAGGACAGGTTTTTGCGGTAAACTTTCATATGATATAAACATTAAGAATTAAAATCAAATGATTTGCAAACAGACGGCCGACAGAAGACTCAAAATAATTCAAACAAACTTTTTAACCCTCGACTGGTATTTATTAAATATTTTGCTTTAATTTGACAATAAATCAAAAGATTTTCACCAAAAGTGTTTCACTGAACTCAAGCATTGATGCGGTTTGGGACAGGGGCAGTTTTGGGACAATTACTTATGAAGAACAAGTGCTTTACGCGAGAACTATGCAAAGATTATTGGCCCCCGGCTTTCGTTATCTTCTTTTGGTTCTAGAATTTGATGACCACATATTCAGTGGACCGCCTTTTAGTATCCCTGAGAAATGCGTTCACCAAATGTTTGGTTCGTATGAAAGCAAATCCATTCATTCCTTTCAAATACAATTAATTCGTTGTTTTTCTATAGTTTGTGAGCTATTTTTAAAACAATAAACTCGAAAATTTAGAAAATAATTTAAAATAGAAATGAATTATAATCTAGGTGAATTTTGTAAGATCGAGAAACTGGAGACTTCAATTCCAGAACATTTGCAACTCTATCAAAAGCATATGAAACAAGAACTCCAAGTTCGGGAAACTGTTTATCTGTTGACAGACAACCGTTTGGTTGAGGCAATTGTCGACAACAATAACAGCACAACCGACTGAACAAAGTTTGTCTAAAACTTGTGGCCATTGAATGAAATTTTGAATAAAACAATTATTTGTTGAAATTATTTAATAAAATATTTTAAATAAATTCTTTTTAGTCTAAAACTAAATTAATTAAAGACTGGAATCACAGAAATCACAGGAAATTATATTTTAAGTAATATTTTAATTATTATTAAATAATTGAATCTATTCATCGAAATCGTATTAAAACGAGAGCCCGAGAACAGCACATAATTTGGGTATTAATTGAATTTAATTTCAGGGCCATTATATGGCAGTGAATCACACTGGTAGTCAGAGGGGGGTTCTTCGAGTTCCAAGAGCCAGGTTATATCGCGCTCTAAACGGGTGTCAAAAACGGTTGCGATTACTTCATAATAATGACATTCGCGCTCTTCTTTATATGGCGGCCCTAGAATATCGAGGATAACTGCCGGTCCCTCAACTGATACCAACTCGTGATAATTGCACTGATCGGGTGTCAGAAGACAGACGTCATTAGACTTACTGTCTATCGTCGTATTTCCGTTGAAAAGAGTCGGAACTGATTCACAAGATTTTCAAATAAATTTAAACAAAACATCAATAATTGAATTATTACTTAAGAATCGTCGGCGCCATCGGTCCACTCGATTGGCCACTTCTTTGGGTAAAACGTACTGACCATCGATTGGAAGTGCGGTATAGTTAGAGACGGAAACCGTTCCGAACAGTACTCTAATGAGTCCATACATATCCGGGTGATTGTGGAGTGGGATTCGGGCACTACTGTGCCGCAGACCAAACATACACATCTGAAAGTGAGGCGTCTCACAAATGTGAACATAAGTGACGGCTGGCCTTCGGGTTCGTAATCGACTTAATATGGATTCACTCATTAGTTCTTTATTTAAATTAATGTTTTTGTAATTGATTTTTAGTAACGAATTTTTCAGTTTATTCAACGATTCTTTGAAAATCTCTTCTGATTTACATTTGTTAACATTGAATGTCAAATAAGCCAAACGTACCGCCGATTGAAGTGAAGACATATTTGAATCACTTTTTGACATAAACTTCAGTCAATTTAACTGCAATTCAAATCTAATATAAAATCCAAACAAACATTTGACAAAATTTTATATAAATGTCTTAAATTTTCAACACTAGAGGTCACATAATTGGGAATCACTTGAGTTTATTTTTTAAATAATTTATTTATCAGAATTCATTCTCCAAAATGAACATATAACAAGAAAACTTCCAATTAATATCCATGGACTATACATGGATATTCAATACAAATCATTTACAGGAGTTAACCTAAACTTAAAGATTTAAACATTTAAAATAGAATCGAGAACACATAGGATTTGATTATTGCGATCTCACCAGTTATATGTACTGAAGATTGCAGAATTCTGTTAATGAACTAAAATTTGAATGCTTATAATTCATTAATTACCAATTAATCCGACTAAAGAAAAGTTTATTCAAATAAAAAATGAGAAATTGAATAAATATTATTTGGCTTTCAATAAAATTTGAATTTATGAAAATATTAAATAGTCTTTAAATTAATCATTAGTAGGGATGGAATAAAACATGTTTTTTTCTTTTGGCTTTGTATTATTCAGTATTATTCACTGAATAATACGTTTTTTTCGTTTTTTTCCTCTGCACTGTTAACGGTATATAATGTAGGTGTTGTTTTCATCTAGATAGCTCTTAGTCAAGTTAAAACAAAGTAAATTAATGTTGATATAATTTAAATTGTTTCTAAATCATAATTTTATCCATTTTAGACATTTTAATTTATTCAGGAATAGCCAAGGTGTAAATTTAATTTTTAAACAAGGTATTGATCAGCATGAATTATTGCAGTTTGAAATAGGCTAAATTTCATTTGAATAAGATGCCTCTTTTGGAGTTTTCCAAAAATGTTTCGAGCAAGGGGCTGCCACACCCTGATCGTACTCACTTATTAATAAAAGAAAGGTAGGGGCATCATATACTGAGTTTTTACTAAAACTACAATAAAAATGGTCTACTCCATACTATCGTGAGAGTTGTATGTTGAAATTTTTGAAAATTTCGCATGTAACCTTTATAAAAAAGATATTTGATGACGTAATGTTTTTTTCTCAAAAGGGACTTTGTATTATTCAGTGAATAATACTGAATAAAACACGATGTATTATACAAGAAAAAAACATCAGCCATCCCTAATCATTAGTTAAGTTCTATATTTATAGCTAAATAAATTGGAACATAAAAATAATTAATTGCTAGGTCCAGAACGGAGATTTCGCAATAAAAAGGTTTCTCAGTGAATTCAAAAAAATTGACCATGTGAACAGTATTAATAAATTGATTATACAGTATTAATAACTTGATTAAACAAAACTGGTACATTTTAAACTAAATTTTAGATTCTAAAACATAATTACAAATTTGTATAGCATGTTCAAGTTATTAAAATATTTTTAAATAGTTTTGTTTAGATTCTATCGATCAGAAAATTAAATTGAATTTACATATGAAGAGACTTTAGAAGTTTAAACTCATATTTAAATGATTCGTATTTATTGTTAAAGTCTATGAAAAGAATATTTTTGACAAATTATTGCAGAATATTCTGTGATATAAAACTACTTTTGAGTAAAGGCTGTGCTAAGCATATGGTTTATTGAGGATTTCCAACTTATAAGGACTGCGCAAAGTATCCAAAAAGAGGTGAATCCGAAGTAAATCGAATAAGTGGTGAAAATGCAATAATCGATAAATGTTTCCATAGAATCGGATCCATTGTACAAATCATGTCTTATTTTCAATATTATTATTATATTTATATTTATATCAAATGCAAAATATATTTTTAGAACTGTTTATTCAATTGAAAGCCTCAAAAACTAAATTAATAATAAATGTATCGATATTTACGTCTCTAATAATGAGAATATCGGCCGATATATTGTTTTTCAATTCCAATCAAACCAAATATCTCAACATTGCCTGTGATGTGAGCCGTTTCGGGGGCGGGGGTTGTGTTCTACGCGAGTCATACTGCAGTTATAAGACGTGTGTTTGTAAACCCGATTTTCCAATTAATATTCAAGACGTCATGTGTGTGGACAGGTATAAGAAGGTCGGAGAGATCTGTATAATTGACGCCGAGTGTGAAACCAACTCTTATTGTGTTAAGGCTTTAGATAATTATAAATTAAAGAGATGTGTGTGTCGACAGGGCTTCTCCTTCTCTAATAGAAATAATGTATGTATTAAAGGCCATAAGGGATCGCTCTGTTCAACGGGGTCTGACTGCAGCGGACCCAATAATATTTGCTCCCAATCTAAATGTGAGTGCGATTATGGTTATGACTGGAATCAAAACGATGAAAAATGCTATAAAAAGGCACGACATGGAGAGCCGTGTGAGTCGACCGTCAATTGTCGGGCATACGATAGGTTGAGTGAATGCGATAGAGTTCGTAAAGTATGCGTTTGTTTGCAATCTTTTGCCCAAATGAATGCAATCGACGTTTTGACCCAAAAATGCATTATATGTCCGACCAAACGGTATAACAACCAAACAAAAGTCTGTACTCCGGAAACACTAGAAATAGAATATAAATCGAGTGACAAATCTGTGGCCAACAGAAACTCTCTTCAATACGTATACATAGCTCTGAGTATTTCCCCGTTTGTAGTCTTTGCGATAATCGGATTCTTATATAAGTTCGTGAGTCCCAGAAATTATGGAATCAATAACTTTTTGAACTCAAGAAATACTCACAACAGAAATGTTTATTCCGACGACTCGATTGATTGTCAAATTCCCGGTAATAACCGATTAGAGAGCAATCAATCAACACTTTTAGTCAATATATCGACCAATGATAACCATGCAATAATTTGTCCGCCGATTTCTCCTGCTTTATTTACTTTGATACCTCCGAGGGACCCACCACCTTCTTATGAGGCATCTCAACAAATGCCTCCTTCCTATGAAGAAGCGATCTCTGCGTCCCAAACATAAGTCCGTTCAATGTTTGTCGTAATTAACTTAAATTCAAATAAATATAATCACTATATTAATGATAAAATTCTAAATAGATTATTATCGGTTACATTCTTTATTCAATTTATTTGTTATCATTAAAATAAATTAATAAATCGTTGACCTTGTTGAATTGTTCTTGATTATTTAGCAATTTGATTGCTTAAAATTTTTGGATTCAAATGGCCTTTCCATCATCCAGTCACTTTTTTGTGGTTTAAGGATTATACAAACTTTTACCAATAAAGCACCGTGATCTTTTCAATTGAAATCATATTTATTATAATTTGTTTATAAATTACATGATATTATAGTTATTATTATTAAAAATGTACAAATACTTAATTCAATAGTTTATTTTCAACACATTTGACAGAAATATATCAAAAAAGTAAATAAATATCACGTTTTATGGCATTTATAATAATTTAAAATATATACAAATTAACATAAATTCAGAGATCGTTGTATATATCGAACATATTTTACATAAGAATTACAATCAATGTCTTATAAATCCAACTTTTAATCAAAAGAATTACATTTAAAAATCAATTTAAGGATTATTATCGATATAAATGAGTAAAATCATTTTTTCATAATTACAAGTCATAAGACTGAGTTCTAATTCTCACAAATTCTACTTTTAATTTAGATTCTGTTTTATTATACAAAGAGTAGAAAAGCGCACATTCACTGAATCCAAGATAACAAACAGACATTTTGCCCAAAGAAAGCCCAAAATCAAATGAATCGATCGCTAAGTAAGTAAAACAATACTTGGATCACATAATTTATTTTGGTCTCCATTAACAAAAAGAAAAATGATCTGTGAAATGATCTGAATGCAAGTTGATATCCAATAAAGCTCAGAGACAATTAGATTTAACATGAAAAATTCTCCTATTTACTATAATAACGATAAATTTGTTCGAAGGTTTATCGATTGAATTTCAAAAGGAATGTAAAATTAATTTGGAAGGTGAGAATTCTTATCATGATTATGATGATAGCATTAGATTACCAAGATTATCAAATAATATTCGATGTTATGTTTATTGTTCACACATTTGGAGGCAGTGTTTCATTTCTAATTAAAAAGTTTATAATAGAAAAGAGTCTAAAATAACAATTAATATCAGAAAATGAGATAAAAATTGTGATTTGATATTTGAAAGACGTATAAAACTGAATTTGAGTTAACAAAAGATGAGTCACACAGACATCAAACAAGTATTATATAAATCATCTTTTCTTTTGAGTTAAAGCATTATTTGCTGAGCAAAGCATTAGTTGGGAAAACATTGATTGGCTTCGAGTAATGCGATCATAAATATTTGACACTAATATGAATAGAGAGAGAATCTGCCGGCACCGTCTGCCAGCACTCAACGAATGACTTTCAAAATTCCAAAGTCTTAGAAAAAATCCTTTACCGGAGGCAATCACGTCATGTGCACTCCAGATGCCGGATTGTTAGCATTGCACTGAGAAGTGATGAACGAGTAATTAGAGGTTTCTCTCTGTTCCTGATTTTGTTGCAGGAAATTAGGATTTCCATTAATGGCCATCACTTGAGGAGCAATACTAACGACTGGCTTCTGAGTGCCAGTAATCACATGAGAATATAAGCTTTGGTTAGCTATCAATGGCTTGAAATCGCTTAGGGTTTGCCGCGAATATTCATTACTAGTGAACATAGTATGAGTCGTTGGAACAGTGGGTATTGGAACCATCTTCGGCTGAGCCGGCATTGAATGGAATTTCATATAATCAGGACTTTCAGTGAATGAAGTCATTCTGAGATGTGATCCTCTGGTATTGCCGTTGCTTTTGGTATTGAATATGTCTGAAGTTCTTTTGGGTCGTCTGACGACCAAATTGTGATCGCATTCATTGAAAGAACTCATTCGCTGAGGAATTATATTATTGGGTCTTTCATTTGGCAGTGAAGACATATATCTTTGAAGAGATAAGCTTCGGAAACAGGGTTTGGCCGCCTCTGCCGCCTGTATTTGTGCCATAACGCTCTCCATAGAGTTCGACCTCTTTTCTATTAGAGAAGACGGCGATGGTGCGCTATTCGCTCCATTACTAGAGTTGGAATGAACACCACTGGATGTGTCGCTGTTCTTTTCGGGTGAGAATGAGGTCTCACTGATAGAACCGGAACGCGGTGTAAACTGATCAGTTATATGATCTTCTTTTCCAAAATGGGGAGCAATGGTCAGTGGCACTGAAGATATGTGATTCATATTTGTTGGAAATAACATATTTGACATCTCATTGTTCTGATTACGATTTTGTGGGGCACAGGAATAATGGTTTTCTACCAGAAGCTCATAGTCTCCGTCCAAAGTGGGTTTGTTTCGTGGCTTTTCTATTTCGATGTTTTCGTTTCGTAGCGGACATAAGTTCTGCAAACAAACAAATCAATTTTAAACTCACAAACTGATCAAGGTAGTCGTATATTATATTGAAATGTTTAGGTATTTAACCCAATTTCACTGCTATTTATGGTTCAAAGTTTTAAAAATTAGAAAATACAAGCTGTTCCAAGATTTTAATAAAACTCAAGTCATCAGTGAAGTCATAAGAATTACTAACGAATAATTTAGATATAAAATAAAAAGGGTCAATTTTTTTAAATAGGTCTAAAATTTAAAAATTTCATCTTAAAATTTTCTCTATATACTTTTTGCTAACAAAACTTTAAATATTGAATGAGCTTGGTCACTGCTAGCTTCAACATAAATTAGATTTAGTGATCTCAACATTTCTGAGTTAAAAAACTTTGCTCTTAAGGCAAAATGCATTTAAAGATTTTTAATTAGTCTAAAACTTCACTCAACTCTAATTGAAAGTAAAATCCAATTAAAAATTAAATTTATTATTTGAAGCCTTTTTAAAGAAATGATTCGAAAACTATTTTAATTGTTTTTAAAAGTAATTTAATTCAATATTAGATGACTTACCAAATGAGTAAAGTCTCTGTTTTCGATATCATTGGAAATAATTCGACGAAGAGTTGCGTAATCACCGTCTGAGTGATCAGACATCTGATCCAAATCGATACCATTTTCCTGTTTTCTATTCTTCTTGGATTTCAGTGTATTTTTGGGCGACTTTTTATTCTTTTTCTTGCCTTTGCTGGAAGTTGTGGCGTTCCCCTCTTCCAACGATACTTTATTGCTATATTTCTTATCGTTTTGAAGCCAAGTAATAGAAGTCTCTTCTTGTGGCGAATCTTTGTTCAAAACTTTGCTGGGAGTCGACAGCTTAGGTTTGAGCCAATATATATCTTCGTCTTCTGTGGGAGAGATAGGCTTTTGAGCCATACGTGTATTTTGGGCCATTCCTAGGATTGCCTGCTTTGATGCGGTCTCACGTATCTGATAGGTCTTCCCATTTTCGATTACCAAAAGTGGTGTCTCTCCTCTCGCATAAGACATTGATTTTCTGTCATATTTGTCGCAAATATCGTATTTATTTTCGTAATCATTGGAACCAAAAGTCATATTAAAACGCCATTTGCTTTTGATGGTCAGAATGAGCCAAAGAATGATCCAAAGTAACAAATGGAATGCCGTCGATATTATGGCTGTGAGTAACGCGAAGTCAAGACTTCCGCAGTATATGACAATTAACTCATAAAAGAGAGGACAGACACAAATCGCTAATGCAATCAATGCAATGAAAGCGCAAAAGTGTGCCAAATATCCGCATAATCTTTGTTTGTGATGAATCAAAGTTATGTGCATTCGCCTCGACTGACAGGAACGCCATTCTCGATATTTGTATAAACCATACATATATAAAGGAGTGGCCGATAGTGTCAACAGAATTATGTATACAACAAAAAGAAAAGTCAGTCTAAAAGGTGTCAGATTTGGTGCGGATTTAAAGCGGACCAAAACCAGAGACGGATCACAAACTAATACTTTGAACGCCACTTGAAATGCAGAGTACGTCAGAAGACTTTGAATTAAATTGATTACGAGTTGAATCGAAAATATAAAACCAAATCCTTTGTGTACTCTCCAGAAGACTGACGGGTATCTGACCGCTAATACAAACAGTGCGATCCCAAAATTGATTAATTCCATCGATAAATGACCGCTTTCTTCGATGTGAACTTCATATTGTTTGACCAAATTTGATGACTGTTTCGTCAAATATTGATTCAAAGAATATGTTTCCAAATTGAGTTCACTTCTCTCAGAATCAGTGATTGTGTTCAAAAAGCTCAGAATTGATAGCTTCTTATCTTCGAATCGATTCAATATAAAGTCGATTTCGGTTTTCCAAATATCGCCTAAAATAAAGAAATAACAAAATTTTTATCACTTGATTTCGGGAAATAAAAGCCACAAATATTACAGAAATTATGATTTTTGTCGACTAATAATACCAAAAATGCTTATATAAAATCTCAAAAGTATTAAAGTATGTATATTTACAAAGTTGAGCGAATAGTACAGGGAATAGGAAAAGATAAAAACACAAATATATCATCGCTTAAAATCTGTTGTAATGTTTTTTGCTTTTGGATCTCAAAGGAATAGATGTCAAAAAATAGTGACTTTTGTATACAAAATACACATTTTTGTTGCACCAAACAAAGCATTTCGATTAATCTCTAGTAAATCCCGGTGTCGACTCCTGACAATCGATGGTCCGTTAAATTAATGGCGCAATACTTCACAGCTTTTGAGTGAATATATAAATTAAACAGAAGTTCAATAACCCTTCGCCTCAAAGGAATAAATTTCGCAAAACATTGACAGTTGATTTTTCAATCTTTTTATATGTTTTATGATTGCACTTTGTTAAATGACATAGAGCCAATTACGAAACAGTTCATCTCAGATTCTGAAAACTCTTTTACAAAAATATCGCAGAATATTCTAAAACGGATTAAATTTTACGGTAGTTTTCAGGCAGAATGACAAAAGAGCATGGCCATAACTCAAACTAGCTTTAAGCTAAATCAATTAAGATATTAAAATTTGAAACAAAACAAAAGTTGTGGTTATCTCTACTAAATATAAAAGGCGTTCAACTTTGTAGAGAATCAAAAGTGAATCAAAATTGTGGGTCTCTTATCAGAGTAATCTTGACAAATAACACCCAAACAAAGAGATTGAGGTTCAGTTCTGAGTGTTTTATTCAATGAATTTAAAGGTTTATCTGAGTTCGAGTATAAGTTTCGATATATTATATATTGAATGATGTTTTGCCAAATTTTTTCTTATCTCTTAAGGCATATAATATAATCAAAATAAAGCAAACCATTCAAAAAATTTGTATTAAATTTGGGATTTGCATGTTCATATTTTAATCAAAGGTTTTAGATAACTATGGATGAAAGAAATGTAGAGTTCACAAGGAAGTTTTACATAGATTTCTATCTATCATAGATTATTAGTGATTGTCGTGCAGTGAAGTATGATTGCAGGCAAACAAAGTTATATCTCATTTGAGGCGATTCATCGCAGATCAACATTATTTGATTTGACAAATAAAGACTTTCATTTGTATGGTGTGACCCAACAAACAAAATAGCGCACAGAATAGCCGTAAGTAGATCAAATCGATCTGACCATTATTAATGTAGAGGAAGAGGCAGCCAAAGTCTCAAAATCGAAAATAAATTTGAATTTCAAATACATAAATTACTCAACCATGTTACTTTGCAAAATTGCAAAATATATTTAAAATAAATTTATTATATTATTAAAAAGCTCTTGCTCATCCAATACAATGAAATAACAAACACTTGAACAATTTGTAGTACTTGGTATGCGTTTGAGAAGAAGCGCATCGCTATTATTAAATCCAACAATTCTTCTCCAAAATTCTTAGATATTGTCTGAAATCTTAGTTTTCAAGAAATCTATGTTTAAATCTATTCTAAAATTTGAATTCTTTAAAACTTGGAGGCATTCAATTGTATTGTTTCATTCAAATGCACTCAATTTGAACAGATGTGCAGCCCTTCCATATTAGATATGAGGACTCTTTTTATACTCATTTGAGATAAAAGAAAAGCATAGAGAATAAAAGTGGAGAACAGAATATCCAAACTATCCCTACTATAATACTACACCAAATCTTCAAAAGAAACTCAAGAGTTTTCATTTTGGGTGAAATAGAGTCACAAAATTTTAAACCGAAATAAATGTTTTCCTAACATAAGGCAATTATCAAAAGCCCAGAATAAAATTTTAAAGCTCGGAATACAATTCTGTGGATTCCACAGTGGAGGTATAGGTTTTTCTTAAATATAAACTGCGAATAATCTGCGATAAGACACTCATTGAAAACTATTGAAATTCAGATCACGTTTAAAATAACGTATGACTTTTGCTGATGTCTTCGGTATTAAAAGCGAACAGAATAATAATTTGGGGTAAAATGAATGCTTTTTCTCAATATTTTTGGTGGCTTTTATGCGAATATATTGTGTAATGCTTTGATTGAATGGTCTCTCTTTGAATGGAACTCATTGTATGACTCATCTGAAAGAGTCTGAAATTCTTGCGTCGCTGTTATGACATTAATGCTGTGTTTCATAAAACTCATGAAAACTGCTCTCAAATGTATTGAACTGAGGATAACTGCAATGATAGTAGTGGCAGAGGATGCCGTCCAACAACTGTTGGTATATATTGATCAGACAGAGGAGCAATGCCTGAACTATGCCTTGGAATCTTAGGCTCTGAGCTTTGAATGAGTTGAGTGTCAGTTTTGTATAAATGGACTGAATTTCTAGTTATATACGAGTTTATAGTTGTCTGCATTAAAGTCTTAAATAATGTACAGCTTTTACACCAATATGTGTGAACCCAATACTTCTTTATTTATTTAAGACAAACGTTTGGGGCCATACATACATCTCTCCTCTATTCCATTACTTATTGGTTCAAAACTTATATTATGTAATAACCGAATGAATCGATAACTGAGAACCAGGTTCTATGTGAAAACACTTCCAATAATAGTTTCCTACGAATCCAAATAAAATTCCATTGAATTGTCCGTAAGACTAAATTCCAGCTCTTTTTATGTTTTGGAAGAACAAGATTTTCATTTTTACTATAAATTCAATTTATTGCTCTTATATGTCGTATGTTTGTGAACAACATATAAATTACCCATGATGATCAACAATGTTCTAAAATATAAGCTTTAAACTAAACCTTTTTGACAATTACTAAATTCTATGAACTAAAATAGTTTTGTGTCAAAAGCGAATCGCGATAATTAAATAATTATAAAGAGATCAACTAAAATAAACCTCGACTAATTTGAAATGCATGTTTAAATACAGTTATTAAACGTAATCAAAATACAAGACTAATCTTTGATTTTGATGACTACAACACACGAGATAAGAATTATCACAAACGGCATATAAAATATAAGTTATTAATTAAATACTATAAATAGGAAATGTAAACATTTAGCAACCAGTTATTTGATGCAGCACATTCACTTTTTATAATTATATTAAATTCTATAAATTATAATCAAAAGCAAACTTCGATTTTTCGTCTTTTAGTCGATCGAGTTTTGTTTAAAGTGTAGAAAAAATTCATTTCATTCATTATTTTCAAATTGCTTTCAAATCTGGTATTTGTTATAAATTAAATGTGTCGTTCTATTCAAATAATATCTTTGTTTTTCACTTCTAATAAAAAATTGAAAGCATTTGCAATATATTTAGTGAAATATTATGTTTTTTGAAGTTTGAAGTATTGATCGAAAAAAGTGAAAAAATTGAGTCTATATTATAAATCTTATACTGAATTCATGTATTTATAAATAAACAAAAGGTTTAAAGTTCTTTCTCTTAAAAAAAAAAGATTTCAAAATTATTATCAAATTTTTGACCCAAATGTGATATATTGGCGTTTTGTCTTAAAATCAATGAGCTAGGATTAATCGACAAAAAGAGATTGATCAATCATTGCGAGATCATTTCGAAAGATCGATATTTAATCGATTAGACATTGAATGATATTAAAAGAAACGAACCCTTTCCGAGAAATCCATTTTTGATGAGTTGTGCTTCCATTAGAATACGGGGAATAAGGAAACAGAGCGCCGCCAATAAGTGAAGGAACGGCGCAATCGGCACACAGTGTCTCCAAATCAGTTTCAATGAATGGAATCTTCTTTTTCTTCGCATTTCTTTTGCTGACGTTTTGATATTTTGGTAGATATTGTTGACAGACGAGTCATTTCTTCGGGCATTTCCTAATTTATGTCCGTCATTGGAATAGTTGCCCACTTTCATCATGGCCACCACCACAAAGAACGGTAGCAATACTACTCCGGCGCCAATTAATACGACATAAGCATTTAGAGCAGTAAAAGGCGGCTGACCATTAGGCCAGGGCAGGGACAGGTAAAGTGTAAAACGCTTTATGCTGTTTGCTATTATATAGACCTACAAATCGGGCAAATGATAAAATAGATAAATAAAACGACTAAAGAAATTACTTTTATTTAATGTTAGAGCCATTAAATACATACCTGGAATGCCATCGCTATCGTGCAGTACCAGATCGACCACAAACTGTTCAAAGTATAGGTGTGATCCGAATTCATCCTCTGACAGTCAAATGGCATCGAATAACTTTGAGATTGTCTGCTCTTCACTACTCTTCTATTATTTGAATCCATTTACAAAATTCCAATTCTCGTCAATCAAAAAATCATTTCTAAAGAATATCAAAATTATATAATATTTGAATACTTATATGAAAAGTCGA
The DNA here is from genome assembly GCA_034697865.1 of Oribatida sp. Taxonomy (NCBI): domain Eukaryota; kingdom Metazoa; phylum Arthropoda; class Arachnida; order Sarcoptiformes; species Oribatida sp. The sequence continues at coordinate 1,962 of JAQGAR010000086.1, read as the reverse complement.
TAAAGATATGGAAAAATATTTAGAAAACTACGCGAAAATATGTTCTCATTATTGAATGACAATAATTTACGAGCAAAGAGTAGTCAATTGGACGGACGTGTTCTCAATTTATTACAAAAATCATTACTTAAAGAATAAAATAAAAAACCAATTTTCAGTTTATATGAAATTCTCAGCAATAAATTGTTGGGATTATTACTCGACTAAATGAAAAATCCATTAAATTACTTGATTTGTTTGCATTATATTTTGTGATTAGACTTTAGATAATAATAAACTGAATATAACATTAACTTTATTTCCTATTAATGACAAGAATCCAATGCCTTTTATAATGCATTAGTCTATAATACAAACACTAATTCCTGAGTCAAAAGAATCCCTTTATTGTTATTATTGACAAACGCATAGAACAGAATGAAATATTTGGCCAGAATTAACGCAAACGGCAACTGTTGTCTAAACTAAAACATTTGAATAAAATATTTAAAAGATTAAGAATAAGAGTTGGAGACAAAAATGAATGAACTGATTGAATACTTGAATGCAAATTATTTATAAATATTTATAAATACTCATTGTAAGCAAATGAAAAAATTGGTTCTAACACGAATATTTGCATTAACACTTTTGCCCAGTTGAATAATCAAGCTCATTTTTACAAATTAATCGTTTTGTTGATTCGTGCATCTGTTCCCTTAATTGGGCGGATATGCGGGACTGGTGTTCCACGATCACAGAAAATTGCTTGGATCGACAAAATTACCGCTTTTCACACGAAAACATTTAAAACAAATTTTGAGAAGAAATGATAAAACAATAATCAAATGGCAATGAGTCGAGTGATCGGTAATCACTTGCAAACAATTCTAATCTTTTAAACGAACGGTTAACTAATTTTTGTTGAGTTTATTCGATGTTAGGTAACATTTGTAGAAAACTTAAACATAATATGTGTTTAATGCGATTAATCAGAAGAGCGATCAAAACTACAAAAAGCTTCGCTAAACTAAACTTGAGTCGAATCAACCGAATGAAGGTTTGGCCACATCTTCACTGTTATTATCACTTCAATGATAATTAATAACATGAAACAGAAAAATACGACAGTTTGTGCTAAAAAGGACTGTTTATTTGTTTTGTGCGATAAACTTATTTTAGACTGAAATTAAGGGCCGAATAATATGGCCTCAAATTACTCTTATTTACTGCGAATGTCAAAAGTTATTTCAAGACTAATAGCAAACCAAATGATAGCGAAATATCTAATTAAGTGAACCCAAAAGCAATACCAGCGCTTCAAATGAAAAGCAGATGTGAGGCAACAGCGCTATGAGAATCTGTTCACTGAATATATCAATTTTAATGTACAGACTCTAAAGTAAGTCAATTACCAGCACAAGACTTAGCACAGCATATGGTTCAACAGTGTTCAACACAGAGGTCTTAATCAAAGTTTTTCAAATCCCATTTGAAATTTTTTACAAAGAATTTTTGCCTAAAAATTTAGAGAATAACACTTCAATTAATTATATAAACGGAGACATCTATTCTAAACAAATGGATCACTTCTTTGAAGAATATATTGAATTGATTGCTATCGTGGAATGAATTGCAGAATAAACACTATTTTTCATGAAATCTACTAAAATTAAATGAAGCAAAACAATGGGCGACAACTTCTCTGGATTCGTGAGATGAATTTCAAATGAATGCCAATTTTGGACTCAACTTTGCTTTTGATGATCAAAAACAAAATGAAAGGAAATTGCAGTTTAAAATAGTTATGGCCTATGGTTTCAGTTAATTTTCCTCATTAAAAATTATTCTGAGCCGTTAGAAAGTGTCGACTTAAAGGCAGTTAACAAAAACTCAACTGTTATTTAATCAGGCATCACCAAGCTTTTCGATCTCAGGGGGGGGGGATACAGGGGGGGGATTTTTCGTCTCGAGGGCAGGGGG
>JAQGAR010000085.1:0-26108 GCA_034697865.1 Oribatida sp. | reverse complement strand
AAATGGAAACACGAATTGGTTGATAGAACTAGTAGGTTCACACAAGTGATGGTTCACACAGATGGTCTTTGAGTGTAGTCAAATAACCAATCAAAATTTTAGTACCCAAATGACTCATCCATGCTATCAATTATAACAATTCTCTTTATATAATTCAGACGGATTTTATGCTCTGAATATTGCGAATCATTGCTATCGAATCATCGCAAAAGATGTTCACTAAATCGAGAATCAGTTTAAAAGTCAATCAACAGAATAAGAGTTAAAGAGTTCGTCTTTTTTTAAACATAAAAGTCTGAGAAAATTCTTTTCTTTTTTAGTGATTGAAAAGTTTTATTTTAATTATTTATGAGTTTTAATGAAAATTAAACCAAAATTTGCAAAAAGTTATGTAAAAATAAATAAGTTTTGCATTGAAGTGATTGTGAGTGTATTGGAAGCGCAATGACCTCAACATCAATGTTGACGCCCAGAAAAGCATCGCTTGTTTTGCACTGAACTTGAATGCAGACAAACCGATGAAAATAATTTGCAAAATAAATGACGTTCTCCTCAATAGACAAAAGTGAACTGTGAATGACATTCAATTTAAATACAGCCGACAGTGCAAAGGGTGTGACTATTGTCTATTGGTTTACGTAATAAATATATTTAGTTATTTGGGGTTTAAATGCCTTTTAAATACGTTTGAGAAGAAAATAAATAGAAAGCTATCGACGACTAAATTGTTTACAAACCAACTAAAAGTGAAATTATTGCTTCACACCATTTACTCCAAGATAATTCCTTCATTTAATCAATCCTTCATATCATAAGACATTTGGCTTTGAATATAATATTATCTTATATTTGAAATTATTTTGATTTGCATTTAATTATTTGTATTCTTGAATTAAAAGCTAAATATTTTTGAAATGAAATAATAATTTGGATATATTTTTGCAAACATTTATTATCGGTTTATGCAATCAATTTTAAGTAAAAGTAAAACCAATTGATTAATAATATCTTTATTTAATCATTTAATTATCATTTAATAACTTATTTGAATGAAAACTGAGTGCATTTTAAAGCATTTAAATGAAGATTTAATAAAAAAAATGATTTAATAAGCGATTGAATCGGTTTTGATTATGAGTTGCGCTAATAATAGCTTAAAATGTGTTGAAAGTAATGAAACCAAAAATAATAATAATTTCAGTGAAGAAAAAATTAATGTATTAAACGCCGAGAAAACTGCGAATGACTGCAACTTTTGGGAGGTATTTGTCTTTTGGCCACTGATTACAAACTAATCTCTTTTCTTGTTTTTAATTTAATTTGAATCAAAATTTTATTCAATTGAATCACGACTTAAAAGGGATTAAATTAAATTTGGATCCATTGCTAAGAAATTGATTTAATTGCTTGTTATGTAGTCATGCAATGGGTTTCCAGTGAATTAGCGTTTGCTTTAAAAACAAGTTATCCTTCGATAGGAAACCCAAACATTGACTAAAATGCTATTCATTTGTCTCAGTTCTCGAGCCGTAAATCCCGTTTTCAATAGTATTGTGAATTGGTTTCAATAAACTGATTGTAGAGAAAATTTTGTTCACTAAATGTGTTATCAAAAACTTTCCTTCAGTTCTCTTATTCTCACTCTTGAGGTCTGAGTCTCTGTTGTGAGGAAAATGTGTTTTCAGTTGTCAAATCAGTTTTGCTTTGAATGTCACTCAAGACATGAACTGAACCACAACTGAAAGCAATATTTATTACTTTATTTGCCTTTAAATTCAGTTGCGATTCAATGCATTCAATGTATTTTTGACGATAAATATAGCGGTCTTTCGATTGACATCTGATTTAAATTTAAATTGTTTTTGAGCTGAACTTAAGACTATTTGTAGACAAACAGTCAATTCATTTCCTGAGAATTGTTTTCCTCAAACCATTTATTTTGGCGAATATTTAGACAAACGAAATGTGATTTGCTTTTTATTTAAAGTTGAAAACGATTTGATTATCAAATTTTGATAGTTTCTTGTCGTCATTTTTTCTAATGATTTGTGTGTTTCCTCATCGGTTCAAAATAGTTGATTACTGATGTGGCCAAGGATTTAGATCTCGCTCTACAAGACTTGTCTCCTGACATTGAGATTTCAAATAACATCGGCGATGGAATTATCAGTGAAAATGCCATCAATGATAGAACAGAAGAGTCATCGGATTCCTTTCTACTCGAGTCGACTGCTGTCAGAACTGCAAGAAATAATTCACAACAAAATGCAGTCCAACACAAGTCTGACATCAAACCAATTGATGACAACTACAGTAAGTTTTTATTGAATTCAGTAATTTTCAAATGAAATCTGCAATTAATGTAAATATTCTGCTAACTTTCAAAAGCCATTATCGCTAAACCTCTTATCTCTTCAGTCGGTGCTGAGCAATCACACGATAAGACCTCATCTCTATTGCAAACCGATTCCTCTGCTCTTTTGCCAACTTTTACGGCACGCTCTTCAGCCGTCTCTTCGATTTTTCAAAAACCTTCTTATAGTTTGCAATTGCTTTCAGTGATGGATAGCATTCAGATTACACCAGAATCTGATAAATCAAAACCAAATACAGTCCCTCTCTTTGTAAGTCTTTTGAGTATTCATTGCTTTTCTTTTATATTCTCCGAAATCCTTATCTCTTTTTAAACTGAAATTCTTCTCAATATTCTCCGATTATTTCAGTTTTAAGACATTTTTCTTAAATATTATGGAATTTTGAAAAAATATTTACTTTTTCATTTAGAATTGTAATCAAAGTGAAGATTCCGTCGAAGATATGGGCAAAGAGTCCGAGAAAGTAGTTCCTCCGACTGACTCTTTGATTGAAGAGCAGAATGAACATAATTCGGGCGCCAGTTGTGAATCAATTCCAGCAGATATTGGATTACTGGAGCGTTTGATCCGTTGCCATCCGATCTGGTTTTTGCCTGAAATCGGTCGGGCGGGAGTCGTGCATCTCCTTCAGGGTAAAGAACCCGGCTGTTTCATTGTAAGTTCAATTTTATTATTTCTTTTTATCTGATTTGAATTTAACTGTCAATAAACTAATTAATCTATATTTAACTGCTATTGCAATCAAACAGATTAACTGACTAAGATCAAAATCAAAGATCAAAATTTTAAAAATTAAAATTTGGGAATCAATTGAGACAATTATCGATAAAAGTGTCGAAATTCGCCGATTCTTTGAACTTTGTGTTCTATTTCCTAAAATGTGGTCTATTTTTAAGAAAACTTTTAATTTTTGGGAAAAAAATGATCGAATTTTTTTTGGGAATAATAGCTATTGAATGCAAACCATTGAAGCGAATCTCTCGGCAGACAAAGAGTGCTTTGAATATAATGTTATTAAAAGATTAATTATTTTCCTATTTTATTGTTATTTTTGACATCAATTCTAAACAACCATTTATTAAATCCGAGAACTTCTAAGACTTTTAATTGAAAGAAAGAATTTGTTTTATTTTATTACTGTATTCAACCAAAAAGGATAATAAACTAATTGAGTTTTATCTCTAAGTTTTAAAAATAGATTTTTATTTGCAAACTATATTTCAATTTTTTTTTTGCAAATATTCAGTATTTTCTGGCAAATAATAAAATTTGAATACTTTTTAAGAATATATGTCAAGATTTATAAGTTTTGACCCCTTTTTGTGGTTATATTTCATTAACTCAAAAGTTCCAAAAATTTAAATCCTGTGATGTAATGGAACCAACTCTTGACCACAATATTTGTCTTCAAATGCCTATAATTATCATAAAATCAAGTTTTCGGATGTATTGAACGCCTCAACAATTTTGATAAATTACCCAAAATTTCAAAATTCATTTAACGTTAAACTCTTTTGTAATATTCAGACATTAATTCGTTTTTTGCGTTGATTTGCATTTCCCTCAAAAGCCTATCATTTTTCACAACAAATAGCTTTTCAATCAGTTTTGACATTCAGTAAATTTCCTGTATTACTGACCCCTTTCTACTGTATTTCTACTCCAACTGTTTGCGTTCATTATTTAAATGTTTAATTGATACTATTTTAGGTGCGGCAGTCAAGTAAACCTAACACAATGGCACTTTCCGTTCGTCTGCCCGAAGGTAGGGGTCCTCATATCGAACACTATTTGATAGAAGACGGCGGGAGCGGAAAACTGCATTTAGAGGGATCTGAACACTATTTTAGTGCAATTCCAATGTTAGTCTGCCATTACTCCAACTGTTGTGATGAGCTTCCGGTTCAGTTAACTTTACCTAAAGTTTTGGCTCAGTCTAATCGACAACAGTTGACATCTTTGGCACTCTTAGGACAAGACTTTTGGCAGTCGAGTCTTTCAAAGTTAACCAACTCGAGTGACGACAAAAGTGATGACAATTCTAGTTATTCTCCAAATTCTTCTAACAATCGAACCAATAGTTGTTCGACATTTAAAAGTGAGACTCAGTCGGTTCCACCGCCTATCCCTCCTAAACAGGATGGAGCATCAATAGACCCACTAATTGATACCAAAAAGTCATCTACAGTTCCAATATCGCAAGTGATAGCTCCAAAGGGGCCCAAACTGCCACCTAAACCACGAGCAGATCCCCCACCAGTACCCCCAAGAAGTAAATTCGTGACATTGAATAACAACCAAAATCAGAACCCAATAGTAAACGACACAAAGCCTTTGATAAACACATCGAATGGAGTTTCGAATTCTTCAAAGAGCGAAACGACTGCTCCCAACACTGAAATCACTTTAATTCAATTGAATGGCACAAAAAGTGTACGGACTCCGAGTGTCTCTTCAAGTTCTGCCTCTAATTCTAGTCAAACAATAGATAATTTGCCAAATGATAACAATAAAAGTCCAACAAATGCTCAAAAGCAGGTCCTGTGCTACAGAAGTTCACTTCACGACAAAGAAAGTGATTACGAAGACATTTGGGGCACAAATACCATCTCTAAACTCAATCTTAATCCAACCCTCGGAGGTATCTCTGAAAACAGTTCCCAATCAAATAGAAGGCATCGAAGTACTCAAACAGAAAAGACAGCGCTATCCAAGAATCCATCTGTTGCTCAAATGTCAATCCCATTTTACGTCGATCCAATTGATGCAATTCCTAAGAGGAGATTAATTTCTTCTAATATGAGGCGATCCTATACTGATATCAACGAATTGAAGCCAATAAGTCCTTCCCTTTTTGGCCATTCGATGGAGAGTTTGATCGATAGTATTAGATGCGAATCGACACAAATTGATACCTGTCTCCAAATTCTTTGCACATATAACCCTAATCTCACGGATGTTCAGCTGCAGGTCGGCTCCAGCACATTTGCTCGTCACAAATCTAGAGAATCGCGCGACTCTTCGTGGCCTCTGGACAAGTCGTGGAAATGGTTGGATGACAACCTTTCTTCCCTTTGTAATCGTCCCTTTAGAAGAGAGTCAGTCCTCAGTTGTCAAAGAAGTAGTTTAGTTGAGTCATTGAGAAGCGATGTGACGACAGTCGAGGATTTACTGACAATCGAAGCCCCTGAACTCACTGTTCCCAAATCATCTCATTTATTATCTGATCATTTGACGAATACTCTCAAAAGGAGTGAAGAAATTAAGAGTGAATTAATTGAAAGATACGATAATTTAGCGGTTTATCGAAATAATAACCAAAATGGGGTCAAACAAGAGCCTAAAGATGTGGTGTACGACACCGACACAGAGTTTAGTGAGCCCTGGGATAGTAATTGGTGGGAAGGCCTTATAAAAAATGTTTTCCCCAGAAATGCTTTGATACAATTCAGTCCGGAAACAGAAGACAACAATTTCCTGATAAATAGAGAACAGATGGTCAACAATTGTGAAAACTCTTCGACATTGACCAGTCTATCGGATAGTAGGATAACCAGTACTTTGGATATAACGGAAGTCAGTTCTATCGGTGAAATGCGTTCAATTAGTTCTACTTCTGGGAACATAGAGTCGACTGCAAGCGATAGACTCACTGTTTTGGAAACAAATGATTGTGGAATCGGTTTAAATATAAGTCATTATATATTTGAACTCTGGACCGAAGGAAACAATACTTTTGCAAAAGCCATCAATCATTTCATTGAATGCACTGAAGAAAGTACTGAAACCAATCCAATTATGTGAGTAAAACATTTATCTTCCAATTTGTCCACATTTTAATTGATTATCTCTTCTTTAGAGTTATGCGAAATATACGTCAGTTTATGAATGGAATGAAAAATTATTTGGTGAAACACGGAGAGGGACAGTTGGCTCAAATGGTCCAAACAGAAAGGGCTAAACTCAAAGCCGACGAATTCTTGAATATCGATGCAATACTAGAAAGTGCTTTACACCGATTAGTAATAAAACCAATGAAAAAGTTTTTATATCAGCTCTTCATTAAGGAATACACAAAAAACGGTTCGTTGAAAGTGTTGTCACAAAATATAAAAGATGCACAAAAGAAGACACCGCAAGAGTTGGGAGTTCGGCCAGAATTGCTTGCGATTGATTCCAAGACAATGGCTGACATTCAGAAGCACTTGAATCGGCTCCAACAGTCTTATTCGCCCCTAAAAAAGTTGGAGCACTTGTTGTCAACAATTTCTACTATTTATAATAGTGTCCGACAGCAGCAGAAGAAGAAGAATAAGACCAATGACTCTAATTGTCAGTCAAAGTCAGAATATGCGTCGTTTGGTGCCGACGACTTCCTACCTGTTTTCATGTATGTCTTGATTCAGTGCGGTGTTGTTTCTGCTGAAATCGAAGCCGATTATATGTTTGGATTATTGCAGCCCTCGATCCTAAGCGGTGAGGGCGGCTATTATTTGACGACTTTGAGCTCTGCCATACATGTCCTCAAACATATGCACCAAATGTCTGACAACACAAACGACAATAGCGTTGAGTCAAACAATTTGGTCAACTCTTCAAAAGTGATATCAATTAACGAAATGAATTCGAAGCCAACACTCAATAGTTCTTCGAGTGAAACCAGTGTGGCCTCCACTTCGGGTGGACAGCACTCGCCTTATACTCAGATAAAGCTGCCAACAATTGCCGATATGAAGGCATACATGAAAATAATGATTCCCGACGAATTCACTTCCAGTATATCTGTGAAGACACTCCCCATTCGCCCCAATATGACCACAAAAGAGGTCTGTAAAATGATTGCTCACAAATTCAAGATCACAAACGCAGAAGATTTCGGACTTTTCAAAGTGATTAATGGGGAAGAAATAGCGCTCAATGACAACGAATCCCCCCTTGCTGTCAAATCCGAAGCAGTGACTGCAGGACACGAATGTCAGTTCGCATACAAGAGATTCGATGCAAAATTCATTTGGCCCTTAAATAAAGTCATCTAAACATTTACTGTTAAAAGCTATTATGACCGAGCGTTCTGACCGAGGTATAAGTCGTTTTGGCTATTTTCGGACAATGCTCGGTTTAAACCGTTTTAAATCTAACACCGATCAAAGCCTGTGAGATATGCCGAACGTCCGGTCATAATAGTTCTTAACGATGCTTATCTCTCAACTTTTGAATAATTATTTTAATTGAAGTGTTTTTTCACGAAATTATATACAAATTCTAATAGTTTTTAGACGTAATCCCAAATGTAATTCATTTTCTATTTACTAACAAATCTTTTTATCGTTATTTTATATATAAGTTTATAAATAATTCCTTTTGTAAACAATTCTTACTTTCAATTACTTAATTTCGGATAAAATTTGCAAATTATCACTAATTTTATTGATTTATTGATGCGATTAAATATATATAAATTTCTTTACATTTTCCAAATAAAATTTTGAGTCAAATATATCGTCAGATTTACGGCTATATTCTATTCATTTTGTTGGTCTCGTCTTCGGAAATAATTCAAATGGTTTCGAAGCATTTTTTTATGCAAAAATCTTTAATTGTTTGAACCAAAAGTTTGTCGTCAATTGTTTTTTTTTTGAATAAATCGATTCGATACAATTTTTAAAACTTTTTCAAACTGGTATTGTTAACCTGCTTCAAATGGATTTGTTTTAAAGACTGACATTCGGTCAAAACTTATCTAACATATCTAAAAGCACGTGAGAAGGATAGTAGAGTATAATTCTGAGACTTCTTGGAAACAAACATTCTCTGAAATTTGTAGACACTCAGTTTAATTGAAAGCCGAGCCGAGAATCGTTGCATTAAAAAATCATTTGAATAATACAGTAATTTGAAAAATTAAACATTAATTTAGGATCTTGGTCACGCGCTTCATATTATCGTATAACATTTCTCTGGGATTCAATGAACATTTGAAAAAATCGAATAAACTTTATTTTCATTCAAATCTGAGATAAAATATTAGTCATAAAGTTATTCACATCTTTTCAGAAATGAAGATATTGTTAACCATCTGTTTATTACTCGGTCTTTACCTTCAAAGTTATGGTTTTGATCGCAACAAACGAGAAATTCTTGATAGTAGTCAAAACACAGACAGCGATGAGGGTATACCTTCCGATTGGATCGAAGAATCGCCGATAAATCAGAATAACGGCAACAAATTTAGAGATTTTCCTCTCCCTGACGGCATTCCCGCTGAATCAGAAGATGGAAATGAAGACAACGATGAACGAGATCTTCCAAAAACCACAAAAACTAGAAGACGCCAGAGAAAGACAACTATGTCTTCAAAGAAAAAAAGCAAAACAGTTAGGAATGGAATAAAACTTCGATCCAATGAAGAGCTAACACCTGAAGGAGATGCTCAAGAATCACCTGAAGCAAGTGGTCAAGAACCACCTAAAGGAAGTGGTCAAGAATCACCTAAAGGAAGTGGCCAAGAATCACCTGAAGCAAGTGGTCAAGAATCACCTGAAGCAAGTGGTCAAGAATCACCTAAAGGAAGTGGCCAAGAATCACCTGAAACGCAATCGGAAGTACCGGTGACTTTGCCTAAAGATATCCCAAAACTGGTAAACATATCAGACAAATGGGTTGAATTTTGAACCAATATTTGATCCTTTGATTTGACGTTAGGTCGAAATCTGTGACAAACCAGTTGTTATAAACGCTGCCAACCGTTTCGCTAACTCTACGGTTCGACTCTTCAGAGATAATAGCTTTTGGGATCTAATGGGTCTTCCGGATAGACAAGCATTCACTTCGGCCAAAACGAGTCTTTCAGCTCCGATGGCACCCGTCCCCCCAAAAACATCTATTGTCACAATATTGGAAGGGAGTGACAATTTGAAGGGAAAGACATATAAGTTTCAGAAACAGTTCTTCTGGGTGTGGGATGAAGAGGATAAACAAGTTAGAGGCGGAAGAGGCGGCGAATTCTGGTCAGAACTGCCAAAAGACGGCTTCGACACAATGTTTCACAACGGAAACCAATCAAAACCAATGATTATTGGATTCAAAGATGAATTGGTTTATTATTTATCGACAAAAGATGAAGATCTGGAGTTCATTGATCCAGGTATAAAATGCATATCAATTGATTTTAAGGTTTAAATGATTGGTTTTTTAAATAGAGGGCAAAAAAGGTGGAAAATTCAAAGAGAACTTTCCTCCGGGACTGACCGCATCCTTCACGTGGCCACTCGAAGCCGGTCTCAAAGTTTATTTGTTCAGAGAAGACAAATATTGTATGAGAGATGTGGGCACTCCTCTCGACGGAAAAGATGTATTATTTGATTGTTTTAATATTTTCATTAATTTATTTCTTAAAGTGTGCGGAATGGAGAGAAACATTCGAACTGTTTGGATGTATTGAGACCCAACCACCCACTACTCCAACTGAACCTACAACTGTGGTAACAGAAGTCGAGACTTCAACAGAAATGTTGATAACAGAGGCTGAAACTCCTCCTCCACCACCACCACCGCCTCCACCGCCACTTCCTCAAGCGGGCCAAGATCCGACAGTCGAAACCAAACCCCCTACTGTTGGTGGCGGTGGCACTGTTTCGACCATTGGTTTCGCATCACTTTTAGTCGCATTTCTTTTCATTTTGTAGTTTTGTTTTTGAATTAATTTTGTGTTTTCTAAACTAAATTTCATTTTTCACTCTTATTATTAAATTATTAAAATATTTTTTATCTGTTATTCAGTTTTCACATAATTCTTATCCGTTTTATCACTGATTGAGTGATAATTTATTATTTGTCGAAAACTTATCAGTCAAACTTCGATCCAGTTTTGATTGAGAAGAATGCGTTCACATACATGAGTCCCCACCTAAAAAGTAAAGAATATAAAGTACCCTGGACATGGCCTACTAGTCCCTCAGTTTTGTGCCACATATTCGATCCACTATTAGATGGAGAATACCATTTTCAACTATGGTTATGATCAATACATGACAGACTAGGGTCTATTTTAAAAAAAATAATAAATTCTCTCATCTTTTGGTTCTTTTGAAGAATAATTTCAAATAATGAATGTCGCGGTCAAATAAAAATGTTAAATAATTGGAGAAAAATACCCTGGCTTACTGACACTACTGACATTTAGACAACAATGTGACTACATAAACTGAAACTAGATGCATTTGCATACAATTATATTTCTACCGAATTCTCCCGGATTAGACGCCACCAAGTTTTGACTGAAATAATTAGTCAAAAGTTTAATCCAGCGAATCCATTAATACCACAGATTACTAAGTATGTTTAAATAGAAATAAATCTGTTTTTTTATTAAATGTACAATTAGTCATTGAATCGATGAATAATTGTATTCATTGATATTAATTTGAAATATCACCACATGGCGTCTTATCTAAGTCTCTAAGAGGGGGTGGCGTACTACCCGGGTAATAGCCTACCGGAGTCGGGGAACTGTCACATAAGACGCCATGGCGTCTTATCCGGGAGAATTCGGTAATTATTTTGATGATTAGTAATATAACCCACATATAAAACTTTGGGCTGAAGTGAACTCAATTTTATTTACACATAAATACAATTAATTGCTTTAAATTTGTGAAACACATTAAAAATGATGCAAAAATAGTTGAGTAATTTTAACTATTTTAACTAATTTAAATAAAAACTAATTAGTACCTCTAAACACATAAATACAATTAATTGCTTTAAATTTGTGAAACACATTAAAAATGATGCAAAAATAGTTGAGTTAGTTGAAATTTAAATAAAAACAATAAAAAGAAAGTCAACAGTTATTTGTGAACTTTAGAAATGAGTTCGTCGACCATCACTGATAACTCTTTACTTTCTTGGGTTTTCTGTTCCAATTGGTTTTCCAGTGATTGGACCTTCATTTCCATCCGTTTGATTTGTACCTTATAAGTTATTACTTCGTTATCCAATTCTTTCTTACAGGATGACCTTTAAATAAAATATAAACAATTAGATTTAATGCATATTTCAATCTATTGCTCACATGAATTGCTTTTCCATCGAAGCTTTTTCTGCCATCAAATTATTGCACATAACCTCCAATTGTCTGATCCTTTCGGCAGATTTGTTCTCTTTTTCATTCTTTTCGTCTAACATTTGTGTTGAGCATTGAGTCAATATCTGATTGATATCATGCAACTTTCCGATCAGATTTAACGACGAGTTCTTCTCATTAATTTCTTTGTCCAACTGTTCACTCATTTCTCTTAATTTTATGTCTTTTTGTGAGCTCTCTTTCTCTAATTCGGCGATTCTTTGTTTCAATTCGTTTATCTCTTGCTGATGGACAGCAGATTCTAAGACATCCGGCTTTGGATTAACAATTTGAGGAATAGTATTATAAGTTTCCAATTGTGGGGTTTCCTTATAAGTTTCCAATTGTGGGGTTTCCTTATAAGTTTCAAATTGTGGCGTTCTCTTATGAGTTTCCAATTTTGGTGTTTCGGCGATTTTGCATTTGGAAAAGTCTTCAATCAAACCGGTGCTGTCGTTGTGCTCATCAAAAAATGCTTTTTCGATTTTAATTTTGGCTTTCCGTCTCTCTGGAGGAGAGGGACATTCCTTATCAAATAATGGGTCGAAATTTCTCATCAACGAAGGCCTGGGTGGTTTGATTTTATGGTCCTCTTTGTTGAGGTTCCACGAGTCCAGAATATCGTTGTATTTGGAACCGACGCTCTGATATGGCTTCGAATAGTCATTTGAGGAACTGTATGTGGAATATTTCCAGTCAGAAACAGATGTCGATCCACCGGACCTTTTGGGCGAATAATCGTTCTAAAGAAAAGTAGATTAAAAACTCATTAATCATCGAATCGTTTAATAATTGTCTCACATTTCGCGATAAAAAATTATACATTTTTCTTAAAAAACTCTTTTTCTTCGATTTCGACTCAATTTTCAAATGTTTTGAACACTTTTGAGTTGAAATTTATTTAAAACAGAAATGAAAACGACATGCAATATGTAATATGAAGAGTGAGACAGACTTCAAGTCTATACAAAACTAGACTTGAATTCAATTAACACAAAATAATGTTTCGAGAAATTAATTTTCTTCCAAAAGTAGAACTTCGGGGAAGATTTACGGCAAAAATAATTTAAATCTCAACATTAATATTAAAATATTAGTCACAAAAACTAATTAACGAAAGAAACGCAAGTTATGAGAGGGATTCGGGTCAACTCATAGCCCACAAGAATTCCCACACATTTATTACCAAATAAAGGCTGAATGAAAAAAAGCATTCAAAAAGCAAATACAATAAAAAACGAAATGCAAATCAAATAATCACCTCATCGATTGTATTCGACATTTCCATCAAGCCGTTGATAGTACTAGCTCTATTTGGGACTAAAGTCTGATTTGTCTTGAAATTCTCTTGGTCTGAACAGTCATCAAAAGGTGAGTACAGATTATCACCACTATTGGCCTCGAAGTATGAGCTTCTGTCCATATCTTCAGTATCGCTGCCATTAAGTTCCTGATCCGATGTGTCCGACATTATGCTCTCTCTGATGTGGACGGCATTCACCAAATCCGTAACAATAGATTTAATAATTGGTTCGTTTATTTCCTGAGTGATTTCAAACTGAGTAATGGTTTTAATTAAATTCATTAATAAAATTTATTGATTAAACAATTTATAGTAAATTAAAATTGAGTGAAATAAAAGGCATTGACTGAAATTAACACCAATTTTGATAAATGAATAATAGATTGAAGTGTAATGAAATTGAGTACCGATTTGTGAGATTCAGGCATTTGATTTCCCATTAGTACGAAATAAAATGATTAAATGTAGAGGATATTATGTCAAAATGGATATTAAATACTAACAGTTTGGATGTCTTTTAGTGTCGCTTTACTCGAAGGCTTCAAATGACAGAAGAAAGTGAACTAATTTTGTCACTCATTTGGTCTAAAAATAGTTTCCTTTAGTAAACGAATAATTGGTTAGTATTTGAGAATAACTGAAAATGAGTTGAAAAGTATTGCCAACCATTAGTGTGAAGTTCACTGTTGCCATTTCCATCACTGTTCCAGAATTCAATGAATGGATCACAGTTTGATCCTTTGAACAAGGTCAACCCGCTTTCACATTCATTCATCAATTTTATTGATAACTAAGCATTTGATTAATTAAGTTCCCATTTAATGGAATATTAGTTATAATTTTCCTCAATAAAAGTGTAAATAATAAAAACTATTTAATCGACTGAACATTCAATTTAAAAGTTGAAAGAATAGTCAGGAAATAAATAAAAGTGAATTAACTATAATTAATCGATAAAATTCTTTATTTGTCAGCTTTTAAACGTTTGGCACCTTTTGATGGAATCGACTCATTCTGTTGATTGCATGCATTCATAAGACCCTGAATTCCATATATTGTTGTCTGGACTCTGAAAAAGTTTCGAAATTATCAAATTTATTGATATTTAAGCAAATTCTTCAAAAGCCAACTTATAAACTACTTGTCTAAATTACTCTTGAATTTTCAGACTAGCTTTGTTTGTGCTTGCTAAATATAGCTTACTTTTGACACTCGACGCCAAAGTCTTGCATGAATTCGAGTTTCTTTTGAGTCATAGATATCTTCAAACTATGGGATTGAATGCAAGCAATCATTTTGTCGAATAAATTCTCGATTTCAGTGACACTCAACTCAGGCTTTTGATACTCGATATCAATGAGTCTGAGGTAAAGCACATAATTGTTGGGATCATATTTGAGGGCAGCGTTCAGTACGTCAGTGGCTTTTTCGGTATTTCTCCTGACTTTATATAGAAATCGCGAGTATTTGATCGACAAATGAGAGCAAAGTTTGGGAAAATCGATAAACCTTTCGATTGAACCCTCGAATTGGTTTTCGACTGCAATTAAATCTCTTTTTCTATGCAATAAATTTATTTTAGAAATAGTTGTTTCAATCAAATGTGGTCTTTCTTTTTCGAATTTGTCCAAAATATGCAGCGCTTCGTCAAAATTGCCTGAAATGGAGTTTCAGAAAAAATAATCAAAAGATTAAAATTTTTGATTTAATGGAAACAAACCCTCGCGTTCTTCAAAAAGAGCCCACAAATTATGTATTTTGAACGACCCTTTCGTATGAACTTCTGTCGCTCTCCGGAAAACGTTTCGAATGGTATTTAAATCGAAGTTCTCAAAGAACTCTTCGCCCGATTCCATCATTTGATATCTTTTCTCTATTAAATAGTCGGAGTACTGAAAAGTGGTTCAAATATTGATTTGTATAAATTATTATCCAATTGGGTCTCACTCTGATCCACATGTGCTCATATAGAGCACAGGCGACTAAACATCTCTCAAATAAGAAGATCACTTTAGTGGGAAAGGTGTGAGAGATTTCCCAATTCAGATATTGCATCCAATTATCCAATTGTTTTATATCCAAAGGATTGACATGAAAATACGGTCTTTTGATGCGGTTCTCAAAAACAGTTCTCTCTTCAACTTCTTTTAAAGTCTTTTCAAAGATCTTTTTTCTCTCTTCGATTATTTTATTGCGAATGAAATCTATTTTGTTTTCAAATTTCTTAAAAGTATAAATTGATTAAATATTTGTTTAAATGGTCAATAACTAGAAGACAGACCAGGGGATTCTCTCCATTGAGAGTACCGGCGATATTTTCATTGGTTTGCATTGGATAGTTTTCAATAGCGCTCTTGTTATTTGACTGTTGTCTGAAATACTCGTTTTCTAAAAAATTATATTCATTTGGGACAATAATATCGTTGGGAACACTCTTCTCAACAAATTCAACGAAATTATGAAAGTGTTGGCTCAAAGTCTTGACTCCAACTTGGAATAAACGGTCGTAAAGCAAAGTGACTGCAGAAAAAAGGTTGTTTGTTGTCAACCAATTCAAATAAAGTGACCACAATTCCGATGAATTAAAGTCCTGACCCGATTGCCTGATAGCCCTTTCAAACAATTGTAGGATTTCTTTTTGATTAGAGTTGAATTTGAGAAAAATTTTGATGTAATGAATCCAAATATCAATACTAATTGGAAAGACAGTGACCGCTGTTTCCAGAACTTTGAGGGCATTATTTGTATCCGATAATTGCAACTCATATTCGGCTAACTTTTTCCAATAGACATAACAATTGGGATATAGAGTTAGAAACTCACCGAAAGACTTTCTGATTGAGTTCAGGTCTTTCTGTTGATCACAAAAAATAATATAAATTTATAAAATAATGTATTAAATAATATATCGATGACTGAACCGAATGCTCGCAGTATTGAAGGAGAAGAGTCCAACTGACGAAGTCGTTGGGATTGGTTCGGACGGTCTGCCAGAGCTGTTCAAAATGGAGTCCGTAATTTGTCTTACAATTAACTAGTGAACAAAAGTTGCATCAAATCAATAAACAACAAATATTCAACTATTAAACAATTGATTACCGATTTTTATATTCGACATAATATTAATTGAATACAATTTTTGAATATTTAAACAGAACTTTCATCAAAACTCAGTAAAACTTAGGAAACTACCGATAAAATTATTGTAAAGGTATTGATTTTTTGCACCTGCCTTTCAAATAAGTTAATTGAACACCTTTTTCAGTTTAAAGTTTCAAAACAAATGCCAACTCTTTTATAATTAATAAATTGGCCACAAATCTATAACTATATTAGAACTTAATTTTAGTCGAGAATCTACTAAATCTCGACTCGAAATACAGATATTTGATTTGAAAATTTCTATAAATTTTAGAAAACTATTCACTAAATTAGTTTTGAGTATAATTTATTGGAACAGATGTTGCAGTTCTCAAAACTCCAATCAAACGACTGATTATTTAAAATATGTTTATTTAGATTTTATTTGAAAATAAGTCGCGAGAAAAACAACAAACTATCAAAATATTGCAGAAATTCTGAATTTCAAGCAAAAAAAGAGAAATGTTCTTGCAACTATTGCCTATCGGTCAATCTTCAATTTTCTTTAATATATATTCATTTTGAAAATTTTGAAATTCTTTAGAAATCTCTTGAAAAGCGGAACAATAGAGTTGAAAAGGATTATCGGATCATTCATTTAAGCCTTAAATTGATTTGAAGAATGTTTTGCCCAGAATTTCATCTTAAACGCCGAAAATCAGAAGAAATGTTCGAAACAAGTGCTCAGAAAAACATTTCTAAAGACGTCTTTCAGTCGTAACTCAATTTTATGGCCATTAGTTGGGAATCAAAACAATTTGTAAAAATGATAGTAAATAACCTAACATTTAAGTGATTCGAGTCTTTCGACAAAAGGTTTTCATAAGAATTGTGGAGAAACTGTCTTCAAATCGAATTAATAGAATGGAGTGAATAAATATTTCATAATAAAAATAGTGGCCAACAAATTGACTCTATTTGAGTCTCTGCGCAAATAGTAGTCATAGAAACAGATTAATGTATGAGAAGTATTACAGAACTAAAGAATGACAACCAGAGAGGGATGCAGTCAAGGATGAGGGAGAGCCACGAGAGAGCTGAGAGAGCAAAGAGTAGTTCATTGATTCTGCACCCATTCTACACGGGGAGAGAGAAAGAGAGCTATTGAGAAGATTATGAGAGAGTTAGTGCTGTGCGAGTTGTAAGAGAAGCGAAAATACGTGAGAAAGAAGATCGATATCTAGTATATAGAATTACGCTCTGATTGTAAGACTGAATGGATTGCATTCAAAAAATAATAAAATGTCGTTATGTTTAGACTCTATTTTATTAAATCTCAGACATTCACTAATCTTTTAGTTATTAAATCCATAGAAATCAAAATAATTAATGTATTGCTATGTCGTCCATATGTTTCATTTGCGAATTACCACTTCTATCGCACCAGACTTGGGATACTTGGAACCAGTCTCAGGCTCTGGGATGTCAACAAGACTTAGCCAACATATACCACGAAGACTGTCTTAATTGTTGTATATGTTCCGCAAGAGTTAAACAGGTATTTAATGGTTTTCTATAATTGTTAAACACTCAATGGAATGAGAAATTACTCTAAACTCAAATTCAACTATTTTTAGAGCAAAATTTCATTCATTAAAACAAATGAATGAGAAATCTATGAAAAAATTCATTCATAGAAAAAGTTGGCATTTATTCAGAGATTGTTTAAAAGTCTAATTAGTTTTGTATAATAATATCATTAATCAAATCTATTAATCGATAAAAATATTAATTAAAAACATTGTTTGAATTCAGGGCAACGGTTCTGCTAAAAGACATGGCAATAAAGTATACTGTGCTCTACACTATGGAGATATCATGGGTTTGGCCGGCGGTGAAGACTTCATGGCTAAATTGAAAGACTTCAAACGCCAAAGCCTAGGATGTGCTGAAGCTAGAAGAAAGAGCAGCACAACTCTCTCGTATCCAGTGCCCGTCCAAGCTTGTCCAGGTCTGTCTCACCTCCATTGGACTTCATATTAATTTTATGTTTCTCATTATTAGGAAATCCGTATTGCACAGGATTTCCACACGACGTTAAACCAACTCCAGGCTATTGGATTGAGTGTAAGGGAGGAATACCACAGGAAGACAGAGAAGACGACAATGATTATGAACCCAATTATTACGGGAGAAAAGAAAGTGTTACTTTAATGACGGGAGACATCAAATCATACAAAGCACAGCCGCCAACACCAACAGTAGAGGTTGTGCTCACTCGACCCCGATTTGAAAGACAAGACTCGAGCAAATCAACGAATGACGACTATTACAGTCAAAACACTTATAATTTCTTACAAATTGAGAATCAAAGGCCAAAAACCAAAGACGACATTGAATTATATCGGAAACCATTCTCATCTCAGGTGACGCCCAATATAACCATCACAATCGTTCAGCCCACATCACCGCCAGCCAGTCCACCAGCTCCATCTCCACCGCCATCGAATAGCGCACAGAACAAAGAAAACGACGATCCCTACGAACTGATCTCATTCGAGGAGGAAATCTTTGAGAAACACTATTACGGAAGGGAACACTGGAACTATTTCACGAATGACGAGGCGTTGGGACCGGTCATACTCAGTCTCAAACAGGAGAACGCTGGCGGTCGCGACCAGTTTCGGATCTTATTGCGCACCATATCATACTCTCTCCACGGCTTAGTTCCCGCGTCAGCCATATTTGCTGATCGCTATGACAGAGAGGCTGTGGTCAGAGCTCTGGGCAATGAGGCCGGTCTGAAGCCACCGCTGGCATTGGGACAGTTACCCTCCACACCCGACGAATTACTTAAATTAGACCAGGTCTTTGTCAAATCCGAATTAAAAGTGGGAGTGATTTATATAAAAGCAAATCAAGTGAATTCTGAGGAAATGATCCTGAGCAACAAAACAGAATCACATCTCTTCTCCGAATTCCTTTCAATAATTGGCGACAGAATTAGATTAAAGGGTTTCGACAAATATAAAGGAGGATTAGATACGGGTAAGTCATCTTTGCTTCAGCTCTTTCCCTATATTTATGAAAATATTGACCACAATTATTGATACGACAGTCCACGACCTGACGGGAACCGAATCTGTTTACACTTCATTCAAAAGTATTGAAATTATGTTTCACTTGTCGACAATGCTTCCCCACGAAGAGTCTGATCCACAAAAACTCCAAAAGAAGAGGCATATCGGCAATGATATCGTATGCGTCGCCTTCTTAGAGGCCGAGGAGGCACCCTTTTGGCCAGGTATCATCTTCTTTGATAGAAGCATAATTTATGAAATTAATCCTGTATTTTTTGGAAGGCTGTATAAAATCACATTTTTTGCACACATTTATTGTGGTTCGAACCAGTCCTAAGCCCATACCACCGGGAGAGACCAGGAAGTACTCGGTTTCTGTTGTCTGTAGGGACGAAGTGTCAGCATTTAAGCCATACCTTTGGCACGAATCAGAATTTGAAAAAGTCTGTCAATTATCAAATAATCAAAACTAACAAAACTGTTATTTGATTAAAAGGGACCACATTTTAGAGAGTGGTTACTCACTAAAATCATCAATGGGGAGAGAGCCAGTTATTCCGCCCCGAAGTTCGCCAGAATGCAGGTCTGTTTCTAGTCTTTGGTTAGAAATAAACAAAACGTTGAAATTGAATTCCATTCAAATGATAGGACCGAACGAGAAGTCAAATGTTGGAAGACATTGTAAATAATTTAGCCAATCATTTAGCCACCGGACAAATACCCAAACCTTATAGAAGAGGCAGTTGGCGACCTATTGGTCACATGAGGCCATCCAGTCCTCTATTAGATAGTGTTAGAGATCTGTTCGAAGGCTACGACCAAATTGCAAAAGACTTCAATAATGCCTTTTATGGAAACGCAAAACTCTTGTGTGACGTTGTCTTCAATGTGATGGGAACGCCTGTAAACGGTGGAAATGAAAATCAAGTCCGACGTATATATGCTGTGAGAGCTATTCTGGCCATTAGGAGCAGAGTATTTCTAGAGATGCTCTATGGTTTCGCGCCTCCACGAGGACAGTCCAACCCAGAAGGACAGCAATTAGTGGCACAGATTTCAAACCCATCGACGGCCACTACGACCACAAATTCAACGACAAGTTCCGAAACAAAAAAGTCAAAAAAGAGAAACAGTATAACAGAAACGGCGAAACATACTATCAATCAAATCGCACCGACTTTAATGCCAAAAATAATTGTTCCCAACTCTGACTCCAATGAAAAGAAGAAAGAGAAGGATAAGGACAGCAGAAAGTGCTCCTCCGTATCAACAATGTCCACATCGATGGCCGCACAAAAAACTCCAACATATCTTACAGTCCCCGGCGCCAGTGGAGGGGGTGTCTTCAAAACGTTCAAGACATTTATGTCTGGCTCGTGGTCGGGATGGGGCAGCAAAGGACGCAACGAAAGTATGAAGAGATGGCAGAGCGAATCTTTTTATGCCAAACTTGGGGGCGAACAGACTGGTGTCGAAGTTCCTGGACTATCAGTTTGCGCAGATGTGGCCAAAATTGACAGAACAAAACTCGCACAGAATGAGGTCAGAATCGGTTTTTACAACAATAGTCCTTAAATTTGAATGTCTGTCCTTTCAGTTCACGATAATCGAATTCGATGGCGACACATTCCAACTTCTTATAGAATACCTACACTCCGGGTCGTGTCCAATAACGTGCGACACAGTGCCAGGTCTGATATGTGCGGCCGAACATTTTGATTTGCCGGACCTGTTACAGGCGTGTTTTCACCACACGAAGACTCACCTCAAACTGAATGTAGTACCCCGAATGTTAAACCAATTGGAGAACTATTACTGGCGTTACACCAGTGCCAGTCAATTAGTCAACACAATACTGACTTATGTGGACCCCAGAGCTAACGCCCTGTTTTCACGTCAGGAGTACTTACAATTGAGTGAATCAATGTTACAGACAATACTTACCCGACAGAACATCAATTTAAGTGAGACCCGAAAGTTTCAGGTCATGTTTCAGTGGTCTCTCCATAAAGTCAAGACTGATAGGCCGGACACTCTTCGAAACGATAAATTACAGTCAATGAAAGTAAATGAATTACAAACTATAATGAATAGACTGACCCGCGATCTCAAACTGCATAAAATACCACCACAGGATCTCATTAAGGTATTTCTCAACCCTTTCCTTTCTTTATTTTCAAGCATTTGTTTACACACTTTATCTTAAGAATTGATTTAAATATTCACCGAAAATGTGATTTGATTTGATGTTTAGATAGTACTGCCATCGAAGACAATCAGTCACGAGAGGATATTAGCCACACTTCTATATCAGGCGGACTCCGGTATATATCGCAACTCCGAATTCGGCAATTGATGTCTTGTTGTCCACACAATAACTTGTTATCAATTAATAGAAGAATTAATACTAAATAAAAAAGAGAGAAATGAATCGCAAAAATGTTATAAATATATAAATTATTAATTGTTATAAAATCATATATTTTTTTGCTTTGAATGAATGTTTGAATATTTTGTTAATTCTTTGTACACCCATTTGTAGTCAATGACAATAAACCTGTTCCGGTCATTGATTGTTCTCAAAGGCAGTGATTGCTTTGGGAAAGTTGTATCAATGGCTTCGAATCACTTAAACGAAACCATTTTCTATTACTTTCCAATAAATTGAGTCAAACTTTTGATAAATCGTTACAAAAATTGATTGAATTTTGTAAACAATTAATCATCGAATAGATTGACATAAAAATCATTTCTCACCAGAAATTTATGGCAAAAATCTTCCGTAATCTGAATAAAGACTTGATTTTCGGATCGATGTCTCCCAATAGCGTTGAGACGACGATAACCACGATTTCTCTGAAGAGTGCGATGAATTGCGACCGTTTTCGTCAACAATCCGTTTGGTCGGCGCTTTCATAACCAGATTCAGTAATTCTTTTTCATCGCCATAAATAACAGACACAAAAAGACTTCTTCCAATCAAAGCGTCGATTATATTACTATTGATTTTCGACTTTGAGTTCGGCAAATAGCAGATGATGTCTGCCTTACGGGCGGAGTCTCCGGCCATCATTACTGCTGTGGCCAACAATTTAATCAAATGTATGTCAAGAATCCAATCCGAGACTATTATAATGTAATCACAGGTCGCCAACAAAAAAGACAACAATTGTAGGGAAATCATAAACGAATAGTTCTCCGGTTCCGAGATGTCCACTCCTGTCGATGACGACAAGGGAGGCGTTTTCTGAAGATATTCGTCGAGAACTGATGCACTCAATAAAGGCTTTGAATAAATTTTTATAAAATTTTTATTAAAATTCAGTTAAAATTAGAGGTGAATTACCTGAGAATCTAATAGAAAAAGACGTTCTTTTGTGATATGAAGATCTATTCCTCTGGTTCTATGTCTGAGTGGCCTTTCGCTGTAATTGGATCTATTTTTGTGGATTTTAAACACGTCTTTACCGGCGAGAAGATTGAGAACAGAAGACTTTCCGACGCCATCGAGACCTACTGCTGATATAACAGAGAAACCGGACCCAGACATGGATTCACTGAAGAGGTAATCGTTGGTCGGGCTTTCCATAAAGATTAGACTATCGCTATCTATAAGTTTCATAACATTGGGCATTGAAGTAATTGACTCTAAGATCGTCTCTTCAGTGAGTTGACTATTGAGAGCACTGACTATATGGGGTGTCCCCAAACTATTGGAAGCGTTGGTAACACCAGTGGTCACATTTTGTTCCTTTGAATGAATAGAAGGAATTATTTGAATTTGTGTCTGGACTGGTGTTGTTCTCGACGATTGATTGCTTCCATGGCCTGAATTAGTGGCAGAATTGTCGGGTTTTTTGGCCAAAATTACGACTCGGGAATGAAGTGGAGGCGATTGCGAAGACTGACCCGAACGGCGGGAATTCTCGTTTGAATTATTCCGATTTGTGTCCCGTTTACGACTTCGCGACTGTTTTAACTTTGAATCCATTGAATCGATATTTAATTATTTGATCCAAAATTTAATTAATTGTTTGAAAAGTCGTTTATTAAACATTTAACAACAGTTTTGACCATTTTTTCATCGTTTAAAACGTGTATATTTCCGATCACATAAACATGTGTTTGAAAACAACAAATTAGTACCATTTCAAGCGTTGGCTTTATTTCATGCGATATTATCCACGTATGAAATAGTATTTTAACTTTGTTTCCATTTGAATCTTTATTGTTGGTTTTGAAATACGAGAAATGATTTGTCATCAAAACATTGATTTGTTTAACGAAATATCGCTTTTAATTGAGTTCAAGTGATTTCATATTTAATTTAAGTATAATTAATGAAATAATTCCCAAAACAAAAGATGTCGTATGGAATCAATGACTTCGATCAGAATCAGTCATCGGGTGACCAGTTCTACTCATCTGGAAGTGTTGGCTATGAATTTGGTCAATTTGATTACAGTCAAGAAGAATATAACACATCTCAATTGGGTCCAACTCCTCAGCCAAATGTGATGACACAGCAAATGTTCACTCCCTCACAAGGCTTTGATGCCGACCCTTTCAGCGGAATGCCGGCCCAAAGGTCAACCGATCCATACGCCGATGAGCCGCCCCTTCTCGAAGAATTGGGCATTAATTTCGATCAGATAACTCAGAAGACATACGCCGTACTGAACCCATTCCGTAAACCAGACCCGACTATCCTTCACGACTCAGATCTGGCGGGTCCTCTCGTTTTTTGTTTGGCTTTTGGATGTGTTCTATTGGTTTCGGGAAAAGTGCACTTCGGATATATCTATGGGTTCGGAGCGTTAGGCTGTCTGTCAATTTATATGCTGTTAAATCTGATGGCACCGCCACAAATCGATCTGTCGATTGCGTGCACTGTCTCTGTTTTGGGTTATTGTCTGCTTCCGATGGTTGTGTTGTCCGGACTGTCGGTTGTCATTAGTTTGAAAGCATTGGTCGGAACGATATCTGCGTTTTTTGCAATATTGTGGTGCGCTTGGAGTGCGTCTAAACTGTTTGTGATCGCACTTTCGCTCCACAATCAACAGGCGCTGATTGCCTATCCCTGTGCTCTACTTTATGGTGTTTTTGCTCTTTTGACTGTTTTCTAGTTTTGTTTAAAAATATGTTTTTTATAATAACTTTTCCTTAAGATCTTAATAGCGTTCGGGAACTCATTGTTTGCTTCAAAGCAACCTTTGATTGAATTGAAGTGTTTGAACACTCGATCTGTCATCAAAAGTGAGCCAACGGTGCTCTCAGTGCTATATTTTCGTTAATTTATTGTAAGAATGAAATGTTTTGCAAATAAATAATTAGTATTTTTGAGAAAATTGAAATTTCATCAAAAAATACTGAAAAGAAATTCGTTATTAATTTAAAGATAAAATCGTTCAATAAATTAGTTATTCATTATTCCAATTATTCATTCATTTCTCCATTTGTATGGTTTTCCAGAACGACGGCACGAATGCGTGGGTTTTGGCTCTAAGGATGGGTTTGAGGCCAAAGAGTTTGATGTTTGCAAACCAGTGCTCTCTCCTCAAGAAATGATTATTTATTTGACGAAACATTTTTATTTAACATAAATAAAAAATAAAATAAAGATTTTCTTATTTTATAGATTTTAGATTCAAAGACACCCATAATATAAAAACAAATTCCCGAATAAAAAAAACTAACTTTTTATTTATCTCTCAAAAGAGTTGAGTAAACGCTTAAATATTCGCAAAGACTTTCCAAATAACACCAAAAACAAAATTTAAAGTCAAAGAAAATTCGCTTTCGTTTGAGAATCAAAACTAAGTATTCCTTAAATTTCTATGTTTTCTGAGAAAAAATTAGAGAAATATTTAAAATAAATTATTTCCAATACTTCTGTAAAAAAGAAAAACAAAATAAGAAATGGATTTCTTTAGAGTTTAATTGATTAATATATCGGTCGCACAGCCTTCAGATATTTGTAGACATTATTCAAACCATTCGTTTGGATGATATGCAAGGAGGCCACCCAAAAAACAAGACATTTCAAAAGCTTATCAAAATTCTCGATTATTGAGAAATGTCACTTTAGCTCATTTTTCATGGATCATTAGATTTGAGACTTAAGGGCTGAGCATTATAAATTTAGTTTGTTTAATTCAAAGGTACTAGCTTAATGCCGCTAAATTCCGTAAATTGTTAGCAAATTATTTGATATTTCTTCTGAGCTTTCTCCAATTACTCCAATTACATTAGTTTTCTGCTTCATAGGGCATCAATGACAAATGCTCTTAGCATTTTGTAGTAAAATGGACAGGCTCAATCGCTCTTAGATCTCCTGAAGATATAAGTAATAATTATTAATAAAATTTGAGAATTCAAAGCTATTAAAGAAGAGCTCTAGATCAAAGTTCAATTAGAACTGGCAAAATCTGATTCTCAATGAATCTCTGGTTAGCAGCCATTCAACCAAATAATTATCATTTGTCAAATAAAACGGAGTATGATCTTGCTTATCTTTCTATCCATTATTCAAACTTAATGTTGAATTGAAAGAAAAACATTAGAAAATCCGAAATTCAATCTAAAGAACAAAAAATTGAAATTTCAATCAATTCTGAAGAGTATATACTTTTTTAGATTTTATAAAAAATAATATATATTTTAATGAACGATAAGTGAAGCAATTTTTTATTGAAATTCATTGAAGCGTTCAGTTTTGAAATTGATTTAAAATAGAAGTTTTGTAGTAAATGTTTACTACAAATGCAATTGACGTATATTTGAGTTTTTCACTCCGAAAATCGCCAATCGATAAGATATAAGTCTTTCTAAGAAATAGTTTATTTTATATTCAAGTAATCTATTAGTGATAGAGTGAGGAAGAATTTTCTCTTTTGTCCGGATTCAACTTAAGCTATGATCTCAGAGATTAATCTTTTTTCCTTCAATTTTTAAAATTCTATTTTTAGCGAATTTAGAATATACAATTCTGTATAATGCTTTTATGTATCCTGCTTATTTCCCAACATTCGAATTAAAGGTTTTTAGAGTTGCTTACTACCGTATTAACTCGTATTAAACGGCATGCCCTTATAAAGTGAATTAGAGGATACTGCCCTTATACCCCGGGTTTAGTGGCATGCCAC